>JAGGAP010000498.1:0-21180 GCA_017657235.1 Termitomyces sp. T73sscA
TTAGGACACTATGGTCAAGAGGAAGTCTCATGTACGAAAATAAGTCCTGAAAGAAATAAAAATGATTCATCATCATCATCATCAACCTTGCCGATCCATCTATCCGGGCCAGATAATCAATACCAATTCATATATTGCTTGTTATAAGACTTCTCTGCCACTGCCACGATAAAAGTATAATCTGTGCAAGTGTTCATTTTTCCAGAAAAGGCAATAACTACTAAAAGGCATGGTAAACTTTCACACGTTGGCGTCCAGTTGACATTGTTGAGCTTCAATGTACCACACTGTCAGCGAATAACTCTTGATAAAGTATATATCAAATGGTGCCTTGAACTATCGGATAATCAAGATGCTCAGACTGGCTGTGGCTACTCGCCTGCCTACCCACGAATTATCTTTTGTTCTTTTCACCCAAATGTTGCGTTTCATCTCTCCATAGTCCGCTAATTGACATAAGTTTTCACAGAATATCACAGTATTCTAGATGTTTCAGGCGCCCACCACACCTTTAATGTGTGTTATCAGGAACCCGATAAGGATCTCGACCACATAGGCTGTCACAGCAAGAGCACATGAATGATAAGTACCGATGCACACGGAAGCTGGCGGAAGCATAACAAACAAGGAAATTAAACGACATGTTGGACGACATACGTTCGACACAAGGTATGCTCGTGACAAATCTTTACCCAAACCATGGGCCAATGTGTCTAGGATCTGTCAAACGTCAAACCGAATCAAAAAGCTGCACTGAAAGAACATTAATCCTTGAAAATGGTATGGTGTTGGTGCGGGGCTGGGGGTCGGAGCGGTGACTGGGTCAGTGCGGCGCTTCCCAAATATTGGTAAGGCAGGTCTGTGAGAGAAAATCAAGTCTGTGACTATATCAGGAAAAACCCACATGACAGGATGAATGCGATTAGCTGCGGCGTAAGACGCGACAGCAGCCGGTACCTCGGGAACGTTCAGGATTCCCGCCAACATTGTCCTCTCCTCGTTGCTACATCATCTCCATTCCCATCTGATGGGGCGGGTGATAAGATGGTGTTGCAAACCCTCTGGGCTGAACTCAAGCTCAACCTTTTCTCACATAGTGAGTCATGTTAACTCAGACAACCATTGGCACTGCCTGATTGAACAGTCTCTGGCGCCCAAAAAATGCAGTTTATTCTGAGAGCCAAAAAGCAAAGTTCTGTATAAGCGACTCCGAGGTTATCTATGAGGTAACTGTTTCTTGCATTCTTGCGACCTTTTCACCGATTTTCTCCTAATAGACCGTCTCCCTTTGGAATGCGACTCGTTCATTAGTGTTGTGGTCGCCAAGTCTACTCACTATCTTCTCTATTGTCCAGAATATATTCTCGCTAGAATTTAATAGAATAACATTGATAAGTACTTCATATGTGGGTGCAGGAAACATACCACTAAAGTTCGATGTTCGTGAAGCCCATCTTAGCGGTGGACCTCCAGTGACTGTAAGCCAATTCAGGTGCCTGTAAAGTCTTCAAATGAAATCATCCCCTTACTCCGCATGCCTGATCTCTTTTTGCGATGTTAGACAACGTCCTCCACAGACCGCAGTGGCACAGGCAGCATCTGCTCTATATACCGCCATTATCCTAGGATACCCTAGTAAGGTGACACGCGCACTGTCGTAATCACTGTCAAAGTCTTTGCGGTACATCTTCTCTCCCGTTACCAGCTTCCCCATCATAATCACCTGTCGAACGGGCAGCGTTCGATCTCTGACTGGAATGAAAGATTCTTTTCCCGATTTAGCTCACAAATATGTGGTTCAAATTCTGATCACTATCACGAGGAAACGACACCCCAGCCAGTCAGTTCAGCCCGCTTGACAAGGGATGGGGGTGCAGGGACTCACAAATGTTATGGACATGAGTAAGGTGTATACTTTGTCAACATGACAGACATGACAGCTCAAGAATAGGCTGATTGCAAGCTCATGTTATGATCAAAGAGATTTGCCATTACGAGACGACATGAGTTCAGATGAAATAAGGGTGCAGATTAGAACAGGCTTCAGCGTAAAATTCAACAGGTGCCAAAGCCGTCCTTGGAATTAGGGAGCGCACGTCAACGTCTCCATCGTTTTATTTATTGCGGAGCGTAAAACACAAGATATCGGCGTTGCCGTGTGATGCGAAGTTGTTCTTATCTTCACTTCTCTCAAGCAGCCGCTGAATCCGGCCGTACAAGAAGTTTAGATGCCGAAAAAAGCTTCGTCGGTTGCAGGAAGTTTGAGTGATGTATTATGATAGTGGCGGTGGCAGTGGAGGATTCTTGCGCACCCTCACGGCCGTGAATGGTCGAAAATCTGATTCACATGCCATGAATGTCGGTCAAGGGTTGCTGCCATCGAATTTCCGAGCATGAGTGTTTTGCTTTATGTTAGACGTGCTCGGGCATTATAAGCAGAACGAATCAATTGCCCGTGCAAAGGCAAAAATGGTGAAAGAGAGGCGATGTTATAGACAGTGAGAGCGCGCAAGAATCTTGTTTGGCATAGGTGGACCCAGGTATCGGTGTAATGCCGCCGTCGCTTACCAGGGTCTGACTAACGTGGGCGGGAACTGGGGAACTTGTACGCTGCGCATGACAGACATGGAAAATGGCAACAATATCTCCGGTGAAGTAATTACTAATATTAGCTTGAATTCCCAGCCTTCACTCTTTCGCAAGGATGAAGGAGATGATATCAATGTCCGCGCGAGCGCGCCCTTTCTTAGACTCGTATACTGTAAAGGACATCATGGGCATTCAACACAAAAGCAACTTGGAACGGATCCTGACGATCTCCAGTACCTAAAGTAACGCAGTCACAAGTTCACTGGGGTTTGACAGGTAAGTTTTCAGCGCCAACGGAAGCAGTTGTACCCTGTGGTATGGAGTTAATCTGGTAATCTGCATATATGTATATATTGGGTTGAATCGAGCCGTCAGCTTGGAGTAGGTTTATAATAGAACGCCGTCGATTTAGAACGGCCGAAGTTTGACTGGAAAGATTCAAGATCTTCGACAGTGAAGACATGGACCGGGCAGCAACTTGGATACTAGAGCATCCTGTCCGTCGTCATTTGTGAATCCTCTGTCTGGTGTGGCACGCACAAGGATTAAGCAGAGTAGAGTCTGTTATCCCGAGGTGATCGCGTAGAGGCGAAGCCGGTAATAGGATCAAGTTCTGTAGTCCCGTCTTGTAAGGAACTTAGATCCAGGTGTTGTTGTCACCACTGCCTTTCACGTCCCAAAAATAGTGCATAGCCATAAGTAGATATCAATTCCTTCAACTTGGCAAAGGATTTATCGCTCCCTGGGATGGCAGGATTGTAAGCATTAGTACCCATGTAGCACTCAGGCTGAATTGACAGTAGAGGATGGATGTGAAGATCAACCTTGAAGATCGATGCTGAAAGGATTACAAATCGAGGAACAAGATGTGCATCCCAGTCAAATTTTACCGCAACCGTCGCCAAGCTCCCTGCCATATCCAGAAAGAGGTTTCCTTAGATTTTCACGGAGTCAACCGACCATCACTGTTGAGTTTTCATCCAGATAGGAGGGGATTTCGCCACAGGAATGGCTGTCCTTTCCCATCTAACATCAGGCCCTTTTAATCTTTCCTTGCCAGACGTGTGAATGGCTTCACCTTTCTCCCCAGAGCGACTTTGTGGGTCTCAACTGTCTCCTTTCTGCTGGAGGATGTCTCACTCATTTTCTTCAGGCTCAGTATTGTTATCTTTTCTACGTTGCCTTCTATTGTCTTGTTAATACCAGAGTTTTGATATGTAAGACGATTCCTACGTGCTAGTAACATACAACTGACCAATTCTCTTCAGTATCATAATGAATCCGGACGACGACTCTGAAAAGATGCAGACCAAAGGGGATATTCGCGAAGAGCTTCGCCCCATATCTGGAGCTCCAGGACTTGCATACCACGATTCGTCTGCTGTCGATCCCAGTGTCTCCCTTGCCATCGGTTTCCGCACGCTTTCCATCCAAGTATCGGAACACCAGCACCCAGGAAAGCCTCAAGATGACGTGGTTGACTTCTTCGAACAGCTCACTTACCAGAATGTTTCTGTTGAGAAGCTATGTAGCATGTTCGGTACCACTGCGGACCGTGGCCTCGATAACGTTGTAGTAGCTCGCAATATCCAGCGAGATGGAAAGAACACGATTGCTAAGAAGAAACCCAAGTACTTGTGGAAGATGATAACTTATCTCTTCGGCGGGTTCTGCTCCATCCTCTGGGTCGCTGTCATCATCTTCTTCATCTGTTGGCAACCCCTGAGCAACCCTCCTTCGGCCACAAATCTTGCTCTCGCCATCCTCATCATTATTGTAATCCTGTGTCAGGCTTCGTTCTCCGCGTTCCAAGACTGGTCTACCAGCCGAATCATGAACTCTATTCTCGACCTTATTCCATCCGAAAGTGTCGTCATCCGTGAGGGTAAGACCAGCAGAATACCGGCCATAGATCTAGCCGTTGGAGATCTAGTTCAGTTGTCCGTAGGCAACAAGGTACCAGCTGACATACGGCTGATCGAGACATCTGACGATGTACGTTTCGATCGTGCTGTGCTCACAGGCGAGTCAGAAGAGGTTGAAGGCCATGTTGACTCCTTAGGGGAAACTTTCCTTGAAGCACCTAACATCGCTCTAATGGGAACTCATGTCACGAACGGGCACGCGAAAGGTGTTGTGGTACTGACGGGTGGTCGAACAGTTATGGGCCGCATCTCCAAGCTCACAAACAAGACTAAAGTGAAACCGACACTCATTCAGCAGGAGATCTGGCGTTTCGTCCGGATCATTATCTTCTGCACTCTCGTCCTCGCGCTGAGTATCGTCATCGTTTGGCTTGCATGGCTTCGTCGCGACCATGTTGGTTTCCTAAACGTTGAAGCGATGCTTGTTGACGTCATGGGCTGCATCGTCGCTTTTATTCCTGAGGGAGTGCCCATTGCTGTCACTCTGACACTGACACTCATCGCCCGTCGTATGAAAAACATCTCGGTTCTCCCCAAGTCACTTTCTACTGTCGAGACTCTTGGCTGCGTCACTGTCATATGTTCCGACAAGACTGGTACCCTTACGCAGAACAAGATGTCTGTCATGTCCGCTGGGTTCGTCGACGGGACGTATACGGCTCAGGAGTTTCGGGAGAGTTTTGCGACCGATTTGGCTGGAGAGGAGTCTGCAATTCGTTTGCTTCACAGAGCTGCGGTACTTTGCAATGGTGCGACCTTCGATGCTGCTACTGCTGATCTCCCCTTGGACAATCGAGAGATCAACGGTGACGCAACGGACGGTGCTATCCTCCGCTTCGTCGAGTCCGTCGGAGATGCACCTGCTGTTCGAGCTTCCAAACCCGAGATATACCAGGTTCCCTTCAATTCGCGCAACAAATGGATGCTCACGATGCATAATTCCTCACCTTTCCAAGATTCTGAAAAGAAGTCCGCAAGCCTCATCTTCGTCAAAGGCGCTCCGGATGTCCTCATTCCCAGCTGCACATCTTATTACTCTGCTCTCACACACGACATCCAACCCTTTGATTCAGTTGCTAAAACCAAACTCGTTGCGACTCAAGAGAAGTGGTCTCGTGGCGGACAGCGCGTCATCCTTCTATGCATGCGAGAGTACATACCTTACCACACTGTCGGCACGAATGACTTCAGCACTGAGATCTCCAAGAAAGGACTTGAGGAATTGACGGTAGTTGGTATTCTCGGACTCATGGACCCCCCTCGCGCCGAGTCTGCCCTTACCGTAAAGGACTGCAGGAGAGCTGGTGTTCGATTCTTCATGGTTACTGGTGACTTTGGATTAACAGCTGCCGCCATTGCACGACAGATTGGGATTATCACCACCCATGCCGAGCCCGATTCTCTAGCGGACGTGGTCAAACAAATGCAAGATATGCCTAGTGGGCGCTTGCCCAGCTGCCGCGACCCCGCCAATCGGATTCAGAAAAGTCTCGTGTTGGAAGGGAAGGATTTAGTTCTTTTCACAGAGAATCATTGGAACATCGCTACGCGCTATGAAGAAATCGTATTCGCGAGGACGACACCGGAGCAGAAGTTAGGCATTGTCAATGCGTTCCAGAAGCGGGACAATGTCGTCGCAGTTACGGGTGACGGAGTCAATGATGCCCCGGCTCTCAAAGCGGCAGATATTGGTGTCGCCGTCGTTACTGGAAGCGATGTCGCGATGGAAGCTGCAGACCTTGTTCTTATGGGTAACTTCGACTCTATTGTTGGTGGTATCCGTCTTGGCCGTTTGGTGTTCCAGAATCTGCAAAAGGTCATTGCATATCTCTTACCTGCAGGCAGCTGGTCTGAAGTCTGGCCTGTCCTTATCAATGCTTTCCTCGGTGTACCTACACCGCTTTCTTCCTTCCTCATGATCATTATCTGTTGCTTCACAGACCTCGCACCCTGTCTTTCACTCATCATGGAGAAAGAAGAGTTCGATCTCCTTACGCTCCCTCCGCGTAACCACAAGACGGACCATCTTATCAACCTCAAGATCTACACCCAGGCGTACCTTTTCATTGGCATGATGGAGATGGTTGCTGCACATGCGATGTTTTTCTTCTACTATTGGCGATATGCTCGCATCCCTATAGGTTCCCTCTTTCTGGCATTCGAGAAATACACCTCCCCCCCACCCGAAGGGTTCCACGGGTACCAGCTGCCGGCTTTAATAAACTTCAACAACACCGCGCAATGTGTGTACTTTGTTACCCTCGTCATTATGCAGTGGGGCAACCTCCTTTCTGTCCGTAACAAACGTCTCTCTATCCTTCAGGCCGATCCGATTCGTAAACAGAGGAGGAACGTATGGCCTTTCTTCGGTGCCATTCTTGCCCTTATCATTGCGATTTTTGTGACGGAAGTTCATGGTCTTCAGAGGCTATTTTTGACAGCGCCAGTTCCAATAGAATTCTGGTTCATCCCATTGCCACTGGCCCTAGCAATTCTCGTCGCGGATGAGACAAGGAAGTTGCTTGTGAGGACTTACCCGAATGGTTTCCTAGCGAGGATTGCTTGGTGATTGTAAGATACTTGGTGAGCCTTGTATTCTCTTTCTCCTGTAAGACTTCATCTAATATTTACAATTCACATCTTTACAGAATCACCACGGTAAGATGTCACGATATGAAACGGATTTGCCATGTACATTCTTTCATTTTTCTCTTATATCGACAAAATATAGCAAGAGTTTGTCAAATAATTTCTTTGAACACTAGTATGATTGTAAAAGGCAACGAAGTGTGAACTTGAAGTCTGTCAGTGATGGTACCCTCCGGTCCCATACTAGTTCTCCTTGTGTTCGCATACCAAACTTACTTGAAACTTACTTCCTAGCTGTGGTGCCCGCTTGGCACTTTCTTTGAAGGAAGATTCAAGAGGAGTTACTAATAGCTGAAACTCGGAGCCTTGGAAACCTTGGTTACGTCTGACACCTCTGAACATAGGTGTGGAGACTCAGTGTACATAGCGTGTATTACGACCAGCGCATATTTTGGGCTTATTTATATTTCTTGCGAAAATTTTCTTCGATTGTGCTGGTGTGAATGCCAGAACAACCTAAGTAGTACATGTGACAGGGCTAACTGACAATCCACCCTATGCAATAGACGCGCTGCTCGTGCCGGCTCGCTCGAGACCCATCCGACTTTTGGCGTCCTTGACGACGACTCATAGTATTTGAATTCTCTTCTGTGCACTGCTTTTCTATCCTAAAACTGACGCTTTATCAATTATTTCTGTATCATAGATGTTTCAAGGTAAGTTTTCGTATCCTTTACTGGGTCCTTTTTCCTGCGTTCTAAGATCAATTATAAATATACCTAGGTAATTCAGATCCACGTGCGGATACAGTTATGGATTATTTCCAGGAGTTACCCTTTCCCAGTGCCACATCGGTCCCAGGATTTATACACCTCTGGTCCTGGTCCACAGCTATTGTCACTTTTCCAGCCATCACCTTTCCTGATACTATGACTCGAAAGGCAGCTCCTTCTTTGTTCAGTTCGACTAGAGATAAGGAAGTCTTATCCCGCTGTCCTAGGCATGTATCACAATCTTCTGGTTCGTAGACCTTTCTTTACGATATTGACCCTTCGTGAAGATTTCGTATCCTGGTTGTAGGAAATGTGGGCCCCTTTTTGACTTCACCTCGGACATCCAGAATTACCGCTTTCGCAGACAGGAGTGGGAAAATCTTCCTTGATCGCCAACGTCTTCAATGTCAACCAACAGGTGAGTTCCATCCACGCGGGTTTGCCTTGGATTTTCATGACCCACCACAAATAGGACATCAACATTGCTGATGACCATGCTGGAACAGCAGATATTGATCACGAGTACACGTCCATTGATTACCCGTGCATTACGCTCCACGACACCAACGGTTTCGAGACAGGCTCCGTTGACCACTGCAGAGCGGTTGAGAAGTTCATTCGTCAGAGGTCTCAAAAAAGCTTACCGGTCGAGCAACGGCTACATGCACTGTGGTAACGATATTGCACCTTGAATTCAAATAAAACTTTGAGACACCAGATCTATTAGGTTATGCATAGAATCCCCACGCTCTGGGTCACGTCTGATGCAGACTGCTGACGAGGACCTCCTGAAGCTTGCTAGCCATCGTAGGCTGCTAACTGCGGGCCTGTGATCCATTTTTCTGACATTGATGCGGCAGGAAACATCCCTGTAATCGTTGTCTTCACCAAGTTCGACCTACTTTTCAACGAGTTCCATTCGAAGGCGGCACGAGATCAAGATGGTCAACAGGATTATATACGACTTGATCAAAATCAGGTTGCAGAGGATGCTCGCAGTTCCCTGAAAGCATCAGCCGTGATGTTTCAACAACAGTTTGATCTCCTCAGACCCAAACGATTCCCCTGGGTCCCTAAATATCCAATACGCTATGTTGGAGTCTCGACCAACCATCAATTTCTTGGTTCGAGGAACTTTTTTTTGCTTTGGCATGTGTTTAAGACTTACATTACACTATGCTTTAGGTTTTTGGCGGACACTCGAGGAGTTGACGCAAGTCACTGGAAAGTGTCTACCTACTAAAGAGAAATTCTCTCCGTTGGCAGCATTAGCTCAGTGCATCCGTCTCAAGCATACTTTAATACCTAAATTACCAGCTGCTGGTTCCAGCTCAACGACATATGACATATGACATAGATCCACGCTTCGCATGAATTCCCTCACATGGCTTTACACGGCTTGTTTGTTTCTCTTTACTATACCACATTTACAGTCATTTGTGTTAAGAAGTAGTACACAGACAAGATACCAGTCAGTCACTAGTAGACACAGAGTAAATCAATCGTCCTCAATCTCTGTATAAGTGATTTCATTCATACCTAGTAGACACAGAGTAAATCAATCATCTACGGTATGTGTAAGTAAATGTCCGGTTGTAATGGTTAAGTTATGTACCCTCAATCTCTGTATAAGCGATTGAGGGCATCTACTGTCATAGTCGAATATATATAGGTAATGAGAGACAAAGAGGTCTGACCCTGAGTTGTCTTTGTTCTTTCGTTCTTTGGCTGACGCAGGTCGATGCTTGCGGTGTATTGGCCATCCTTCAACACTCCTCCTCACCGTGAGCAGCATTCAAACTCCTCTTCGCGTCGGATCCTGGGTAACTCCAAGAATGGCTCGAAGTTTTGAGAACTGTGGGGCGGCAAGTGGTTTCATGAAGATGGAGAAGATCGCGAGATGACACGAGAGAAGCACGAGAATGACACGAGAAGCTTTTTCAAGCCCACAGAGATGCACACGACGCGCTGAACATGAATTGACCGCGAGCGAGTGTATTGGCTATGATGATCAATAGACTACAGAATGACACGGAACTGAACTACAATGTGTGTATGTATTAGTATTAGAGGCTGTCACATGCAGACACCCCTTGAACTTCAACACTCCCACCTGTCCAGCATGACAATAGAATACTCTCACCATATACAACAGAACTCCCACCAAATTCAAACTATCCATCAAAGAATATGAGGGGCGCGTTCCTCAGTTGTGAGTGCAGCATACCACTCATTATCAGAAGTAGGGTTGACATAATTAGGATCAATGGCAAGGGCAGCACCAGCATGAACAGGAATGAAATCAGCATTGGCAATATGGGCATGATGAGGTGGAGAGCAGAAAGGTGAAGGTGAGGATGAGCCAGGGCAAGGATTCTTCATAATGTGGTTCTTGATGTTGCAAGGCATATCATAAATACAGGCATAGGCATGGTGACCCTTCCTGCTACACCGATGACAACCATCAGACTTGGGATTGCACCAATGATTGCCCTAATCATCAACCAATGAGCTGCCAATCTTAGCAGAGGTCCAACCTCGAGCAGCCAAGGCTTCAGACTTGATTGTGGTGATTATGGAGTTGGTGGTGATAGAGCTAGTGAGCATCTGCTTAATCTGAATAAGATCAGGTTCAGGGGACTGGGCAAGAATGTTAAGTTGGATGGAGTAATAAGCTTCATCAAGATGCATGAGAAGAACATCCTTGAACTTGGTATTGTTGATCTTAATACCATATGCAGCAAGTTTTTCCTTGGTAGACTGGAGTGCCTGGATATAAGCAGAGATGGGGCAATCAGGCTCATGTCAGATGTCATAGAATGCTGCATGAGTAGCCATGCGACTACCAATGGTTGACTTCTTGAAGAAGGCTTTGAGGGCTGCCCAAGCAGCAGTACCAGTCTTGCAGTCTTCAATGAGATACTGATACTCATCTGAGATGCATCCATAAATAAACCCACTCAGCATTCCATCAGACCTATCCCACTCCTTCTTCTCTTCTGGGCTGAGCCTAGGAAGTTGGCCAGTAGTGATGCCAGTCATGCTGACAGTTTGAAGAGCACCTATTATTTTCTTGGTCTAGGTGAACCAATTAGAATCATTGAGTTTGTTGGGGATGTTGTGATGCAGGATAGTTGCAAACAAAGGGGGAAGTGTGTAAGCCATGATGGTGATAATGATGTGCAAAAGAAGCAAAGAAGCAGCAATGGTTTTGATTAAGCTTAGGGCTAGGGCCCATAACCTGTTAAAGAAATGAATGAGAAGGATGCAAGATGATGCAAGAGAACACAAGAGTATGACACAAGAGAAGCACGAGAATGACACAAGAAGCTTTTTCAAGCCTACAGAGATGCACATAATGCGCCAAACACAAATTGACCGCAAGCGAGTGTATTGGCTACAATGATTAATAGACTACGGAATGACATGGAACTGAACTACAATGTGTGTATGTATTAGTATTAGAGGCTGTTACATGCAGACACCCCTTGAACTTCAACATGACTTGCTGATGGAACATAGGGTCTTCTAATAGATTTATCACTGAATTGTTGTTGCACAGTAGAGTTGTTGCAGCTGCAAGCTTGTGCCCTATTGCTGTTAGTAAAGCTCAGAGCCAGACACACTCCTGAGTAGCTTCAAACGTGGCCATATATTCTGCTTCACAGGAAGAGGCTGCAACTGTTATTTGCAAGTCGACCAAGATATTGCTCCTAAGCCTAGTGACCATGTATAGCTGCTGATGCTTCTCCTAGTATCTAGGCAGTTGGCCCAGTCTGAGTCTGTAAACTCAAGGAGTTCTACTGGCTGTTTGCCACCGAGCAATAGTCTCAGTAGCCAAGTGCCTTTAAGGTATCTAAGGGTCCAGATTGCTGCATTCCAGTGCACCTGTGTATAGCAGTCAAGGTACTGCAAGAGCTGCTGGACTGCATATTGAATGTCAGGGCAAGTTGAGATGGCTAGCCACAGTAACCCTCCAACTAGTTGTCAATATGGGATCTGTGCAACCTTGTCTCGCTCCTCCCCCAAAAACTTAGACAGGTTGGCTCATCAAAGTTTTGTTCCTGGCTCTAGTGGGGTTGATACCAGAGTTGCATCAATTTGACCAAATTGTTGTATGAGTCGATCGATCAGGATTGTCTGTGAGAGGTAGACTTGCTGTTTCTCTTGGTTCCAGTTGATAGCAATGCCCAGTATGTGTTTGGAAGTGCCTAGGTCAGCAATTGTCCAAGTGCTAGCCATCCCTTGCTTAAATTCCTTGTTTGCTGCCTTTGAGTCCACAATTGCAAGAAAATCATCCACATGCACTGCTACAATTACTGTTACCTGTGCTGTTTTTCTTGTAATACATACACACTTCACAAGCCAGCCATGTGAATCCCCACTTCTTCATGTTACAATCAAGTGTCTTGTTCTATACATGTTCTGCTTGCTTCATACTATATAAGCCTTTCAGCAACTAACAAACCCAGGCTTCCTTTTCAGTTTCCTCAAACCCCTTTGGCTGCTTCATATACACCACTTCCTCCTCTGGTAGCACCCCATTCAAGAAGGATGTGGTCTTCACATTGACCTGATTAGCATCCCATCTGAGGGAAGCAGCTAGGTGCAGGAGAATTCTCTAGGATTTGGTGCATGCAGTTAGTGAGGTAGTGCAAATATAGTCTCTGCTATAAACTTGGTTAAAACCTTGAACAATGTGCCTGGTCTTGAACCTTGTTATTCTTCCTGTCTTGTCCCACTTAATAGTGAATACTGGTTTCCCCTCCAAGACTCTGTGTCCCCATAATATGTCTTTGTGGGAGACAAGCTTTCACACACCCATCTTCTTTAGCAATGTTAGCTTCTCTTAGTATGATTGTATCTATTTTGGTCCATCTGGTGAGTTTTTTGCATCTTTCCATGATCTCAGGGTCTCTAGATTGGCTTCAGGGTTCAGATCTGGTATGTCCTTGATCACATTCAGTGCTGATAAGATTTGATCAAGATCAGGTTGTGGATTCACAATGGCATTTTCTCCTCCAGCATCTATTTGCTCCCTTTTGTCTTTTCTGTGCTCCTGTCTTGCCTCCTTGAGTTGATCACCTGCCTCTCTCAACTCCCTGACTGCGCTCTCCATATGAGTCTCAGGTCTGTCTCCTATATACACTTTCTTGGTTGGAATCAAGACATGTGTGGAGCAATGAGCTGGAGGTTCCTATGCAGATTTGTGTTGAGTAGGGATTGTTTCAAGAACTGGGCCAGGGATTGGTGATATGTTGTTATCTTCATCTTGTGGATGGGGTGTAGGAATGTGCAAGGAACTTTTGGCAATGGAGCCCATGCTGGGTGGGTCATTCATGGGTGTGTTGGTCTTTGAAAGTGATTTGGAGTCATTCTGGCTCTCAATGAATCTGATATGGTACAAACTGTAGACTTTCCTTGTGGATCTATCATAGCATTGATATGCCTTGGAGTTAGAGTTGTACCCAATAAAAACACACTCAATAGAACGTTCATACACTTTAGAGTTGTGGCAGTTTTAGATCAGGACAAAGACTCGGCAGCCAATTTCTCTGATATAAGAGTAGTTTGGTTTTCTCCCATACTATAGCTCATCAGGGGTGATGTCCTGTACCAATGATGTTTTAGTCTCGCCATGTAGATGGGTTGCCGTGAGGTAGAACTTGTTTCAGAAACATGGTGGGCACTCTGCTGCTAGTCGCATAGTGCAAGCTTTTCCAATGAGTGTTCTGTGCATGTGTTCTACTTGGCCCATGTGGGCTGAGGTGTAGGGAGCCCCAACTTCTAGTGTGATTCCTCTTTTTTAGTACTATTTTTTGTGTTCTGTTCCATTGAGTTCACCATCCTGACTAGTGTGCAGTACCTTTGAACACAGTCCTGTTTCATTTTCTCTTGTGAGGATCCATGCTTTTAGCTCCTCAAATCCATCATTCTTTGTTTTCAATGAGATTGACCATGGTTTATTGGTATAATCATCAACAATATTCATGATGTACCTATTTCCTGTTTGTGATGTTACAGCTGACAGTCCTGTTAGATTCACCCAGATTTTTCCAAGCTTTGTACTTGCTCTGTGACTCTTGCCTTCCTCCCTTTCCTTTAAAACTAGCATGCGTGTCTGTTTCCCAAGGATATAGTGATCACATTGTGGTGGTTTGGAAGGGAAGGAGGTTGGCATATCTATGATCATGCCTGCTTGTGCCATCTGAATGATAGTTTGATAATTGGTGTGTTCAAGTCTTTAGTGCCAGATGTTTATATTGTGGAAGGCATAAACTGCAAGAGCATGTTCACTGATGATGTTGAGTGCATATAGATTTCATCCTAGAATGAGGGTACTGATGGCAATGGGGGAACTGTTGCTGTTTCTTAAGGTTGCTCCAGAATTGTCAAAGAATGTGGTGAGCCCAAGCTGTTTTGCTATTGCACTGATGAATAGAAGGTGTATGGCAGATTTGGGTATATAGAGTGCATTTGTGAGTTTTAGAGTTGTGTTTTCAGAGATTTGTAATCAAATGGTGCCAATTCCAGTTGCCATGATTAAGGATCCACCAATGCCACAGATTGGCTTGTCACTTATGAGGCTTATGTTCACAAAGTTGGTGATGTCTGGAGAAATGTGTACAGTAGCCCCTAAGTCCAGAGAGAATTGATTTGATGGCTTGTCATTGCAAGATAAGGCTGACACATCAAAGGGTTTGTGCTTGATCTGATTTATACTTGTTTCCAGCTCCTCCTCAAGCACAATCCATGCATTGATCTCTAGCCCCTCCACTTCAGCAAGGAAACTTCCTGGGATACTGTCTGAGGCCAAGCCTGCAAATTCTGCTTTTGATGGAATGGTGCCCTTGGTGGACTGAGTGGCCAAGTATGCTGTGATTGTGTTTGAGTCACCCTTCAGGGTGAATGCACTTCTACTAGGTGATCTTTAATGTCTTTTGCCTGTCTTTCTCCTTCCTTTGGGCCTCATAGTAAGCTAAACAAGCCTTTTCAGATTCTTTAGCCATCTTGCCTTCCATAGTACCTCCATCAAGAATGCACCACAGTGCAGTGTGCCCTATATAAATGTGTACATGACATTTACAGTTCTTGCATGTGGAGCAGGTTATGTTGCTCCACTGAGTTTTAGCAGTAAACACAGTTGGAGTTGTGTTAGGAAGTGTGGATTTGTTGGCTTCAAGTAAGGTCTGCTTCCTCTTCAAGAATTGTTGGAATTCTGTTGAACTATACTTGGTAGTATCCCTAGCCTGGCCCAAATTGTGAGAGATGATGGATCTGATATGGGAAAATGACTTTTCTGATAGAGCAGATAGTACTGCAATCAACTTCAAAAGGTCCTTCATCACTTCTCCAGCATCATAAGCATGATCTATCTTTTTGAAGATTGCATCCACTGTTTTTGTCAACAGTTCTGACAGCAAGCACTTTGTGGTGAGGGCCTCCTGGAGCAAATGAACCTGCTTGACTGGTACAGCGCCACCATGGTATTTCTTCAGATAAGTCTACAATGCTACAAGGTCTTTCTTCTTAGCACAGAGTTTCTGCTTAGCAAGGGAGATAGCATGTTTGATAAAGGAGCATGCTAGCCAACAATTGGAGGTCCATATCTGGTGTGCATGTAGTTCATACAAAGAGTTGGAGGAGGGGAGGGAGTCAAAGACATAGTCCCACAGCTAGACCATGGGTAGCTCAAGTTTTATAGTATATGCTCAGTTAGTGTATTTCCCATCATCCTTATTAAGGATGTGTCTAGACCATGCTGACATAATCTTTCCAACCACACAATGTGTGGATTAGCAAAGTATCAATGAGCTTTAATTTAGCAATCCTGGCAGCAGTCAGAGACACTAGTGGGTTAGTAGAAGTATCACCAGTCATTGGGGCCATGGTGATAATTTTCAGCAAGAGAACAAGGGGGTCTTAGGGGTTGTGATCTTTTGCATAGATTTAGATCAGGCAGTTGGCCTGGCACAGACAATAGAGCAGGTTGTTGCTTTGCAAGTGTGTCATACTTCAAGTACAGTAGCAATAGCCTATAACCTGTTAAGAAGTAGTATACAAACAAGATACTAGTCAGTCACTAGTAGACACAGAGTAAATCAATTGTTCCCAATCTCTGTATAAGCGATTTTATTCATACCTAGTAGACACAGAGTAAATCAATCATCTACAGTATGTGTAAGTAAATGTCCAGTTGTAATGGTTAAGTTATGTACCCTCAATCTCTATATAAGCGATTGAGGGCATCTATTGTCATAGTTAAATGTATATAGGTAATGAGAGATAAAGAGGTCTGACTCTGAGTTGTCTTTGTTTTTTTGTTTTTTGGCTGATGCAGATCTATGCTTGCAGTGTATTGGCCATCTTCCAACAGTTTGCATAAAGCTTGGCACTAAGCCAAATGAAATAAATGCTAATCAACTCCTAAGCTAGGGTTATTTCTTTCAACATGCTTTTAGTTGCTCTCTCTTTGTTCTTTTACATTGTCCTCCTCAGTATAGGCATTGAAGGCTTCTATTCACTCAAGATCCTTTCTGTCACCTTTTAAACTACTGGAGTGTCTGCTCATTTCTTAGACACCTCATCAAAAAATCCAAAGTCAGCTTGAACCTAATCATTTCATTCTCTGGCAATCTTTTTAAGTTGTTTTGAGAATACTGAAGTACATTCAAGTTCTTGGTGAATTGTGTTGGGAGACATTCCACTAAGCTACAGTAGCTTAGTGGAATGTCTCCCAAGATACATAAAGTAAACCCAACCCATCTGGTTGGTGGATACCCCCCTCTGTTCTGGAATTGCTATGGTAGCCACATGCTAATAATGTTTCTCCCTAAATTTATTTCTAAGGCTCAGCTGGTTCACTGCCAGACATATTGCCCACTGCAAGATTTGATCCACTGCTATCTGGGTTGGTCAGGTTTTTTTATCAACAAATTGTAATGAAGTATGCTGAAGTATATTGATTTGTTTACAAAAGGAACTGAAAAGTTCATCAAGAAACAAGTCTGGTCAGTGCTGAGCACTGAGCACTGAGCACTGAGCACTGAATTATGGATTTGGTATAATCAATGTTGTTGAATGAAGTACAAAAGTCTTAGTCTTCTCTAATTCTATAAGTGTGCCTCACAAATCACTACATTGTCTGCAGTTTGCCAAATCAAGAGTTTGGTATAGATTGCACCAAGAGATCCAAAGGCTGTCTAAAATATAACATATAAGAAATAATTCTCATTTGTAGAATCATACAGCAGCCAGTTTGAAAACCTGGGAGGTTTTACACATTGTATTGATGCAAGGACCACTCAACATTGCTGGCATCACCATGTAATTTCTTTTCAATTTTACCACAGGTGCCAACCTTTATGAAAATAACTGTCAATGTATGCATTGGAATAGTTTCAACATGGAATATTCTGCACATGTTTATCAATTTTGTGGCCATGCATCAGCCATCTAGTATGGCATGAACCTCAGCAAACTCCTTTACAAACAACCTTCAATCATATTGATAATCATGCTATGGCCATAATTTGTTTACTTTTCTCCCTGAAAGCATAAGGTTCTTCCACTGAGTGCTCCAACCTGGTAGTAATGAATAAATTTGGCTCAGAGTCATCAGGAAAGCTAGTGGCCAGACCAGAAATTTATTGACTCTTAGGAAGAGATATAAATAAGAAGAAAAAAAGAAAGAGAGCTTGACAGATGTATATATTGGCTTTGTGGTTGCATTCTGAATAGAAGACTGCACCATTACAAACCATGATGAGCATGTAATGGTGTTATGAAATCTTGAGGTCTTAGTATGCATGATAGAATCAGAATCCAAACTGGAATTGATACTAGTACAACAAAAAGAACAAGAACTGATTAAGTAATCAGTAAGTACAATATTTACATGCACTGGGTGCAGGGAACAATATTCTTTTACAAAACAATGAAAAGACAGTAAAAATAATCCAATTGATTTCAAGATTTTATTTCTCAAAACCAAAGAGAAAAATATTGTAACTGACTTATCAGTGGCAGTCACAGATGTGTAACTCTTTGACAATGCTACTTTCTATAGACTGTGACTGTTACTAACAAGTCAGTTATAATAATTTTTCTATGGTCTTGACAAAAATACTCAAATTGGATTATTTTCAATGTGTTTTTATATTGTTTTACAAAAGAACATTGTCTCCTGTACCCAGTGATGTGCCTATAGCATGGAAATATGATGAATATAAGCAATAATTGACATTAACAAGAATAAGTAAAGGAGTGCAATGTGCTCTGCTTGTTATATGCTCCCCTTTCAGACCAAACTCAGTCTAGAATTGGCAAAGGAGGAAGCACATCCTCAAAAACATTCAGTGTTATTATTATTATTATTTTATTTTTAAGAAAGGGTGCAGTATATATGCACACCACAGGAGATAGTATAAATGGAGTGGTGCTAGGAAAAGTCAGATGTAACAAATATTGTGCCAGTATGGGTGATTGGGTTGGCATTGCATCAACAGCAGCAAAGAAGCATGCAATGGTGATAATCCACATGCTGGTAAGTTGCTCACATGACAAGTAGTGCAGCCTCATGACTCAGTTACAATCTGCCCTTTCTTGGATAATATGATTAGCACAGTAGCAATGGGTGGTTTTATTGGCAGTACTACAGAGGTATTGTGAGATGCTGGAACTTCTAGGCCCACAGGGTGTGGGATTTATACTGACATTGTTCTTAACATTGGTTACAATGTTAGCAGATTTCTTCTGAACTTTAAAAGGTCCAGCTTTATCCAATGTGGGTTTGTACACTGCTTTTAGAGCCACAGATTGTGACATTGCAACATTAGCTACAGCTGGTGGGTCTGTGGCCAGTATCAGAGTGTCTGCAGTTGCTGAACATGATTGCAACTCAGTCAACTAATCCTCCAACTGCCAGGTTGGCAAATTTACTAAGAATGAACCATGGAAAGATGTACCATGGGAAAAATTATGTTGGGCTTTGCACATGCACAAAATCCAATGTCATATTACATAATCACCAGAAAAACCAGGCCTGAACATGGCTCCAGGCTGTTGAAAGGCATCTGAAATAGAAGTGAAACATAAGAAAAGAAATGGACTGTGCTTCCAAAGAATACTGGAAAAATCATGTAATATGACATTGGACTCTGTGCATGCACAAAACCCAACATTCATATTATGTAAGCACAGGAAGCAGCGCACATAAAAGGTTAAAAAGGACAAGAAACTGAGCATATTGTACCAGAATGAATGAATTTAAAGAGTAGTCCTCTGACAGCTGCAGTGTTGATCCAGTCAATAGCTGGAAAGGTTTGGGTATGACCTTATTATAGGTCTCAATAGTTTCTCAATAGAGCCCTGGGCAGGCTACGATTAACAATAACCAGCAGTTGACTATAGGTTTGCTTTTACTAGTGTTGCTGAGGGCACAAACTAAGGCATATCCAAAGAGGCTTTGTTAATAGATGCAATAAGCATAATCAAAGGCCAGCCCTAAGAATGCATTGTCCAATCCTGGACAACTATAAATAAGCACATGTCATGCTAATTCTTTCAGCTAAAAGAGTTGCTCTAGGAGTGGTGCCCTCATGGCTAGCAGAGAAGTATGACCATTCTCATTGACTTTAAGGAGGCAATGAGGTATCTCTAGAGGTTCCATACTTTTCCAGTCCTCTGGTGTCCATTCAAGGAGCCATTTGCAATACTCCTTCTTGTGTAAAAATGCCTTCATAACATCATTTCTCAGGGATGAATTCAAGCTACTGGCAAAGATGTGGAAAGTGTCAAGCAATACAGCCAACTAGCTGATCTTGATAGGGGACATACTGGTTAGTCACATAGTTAAAGAGCTTCTTGAGCTCTATGGTATTGAGGAAAAACTCTTGAGGCACATGCTTGTAAATTATTGTGTGTGGGGCATGGGCCTCATTCCCAGATGCAAACTTATAAGCTGATGCTTTATCAGCCATAGTTCCACCAAATACAATGCTTGAATGTGGAGAGCAATAGAGGCATTCCTCTACAGTATAGCAAGGGTGTGGGCTTTTTCAGGCATGCTAGTTATACCTTGTAGCCACTTTTACTACAATTTGATCCTAAACCTGGGTTTATACTACTTCCCACATTAAGTTTCCAGCCCATCTGCTGCTAATGTGCCATCCCAATTTCTAAACTCTGCTACTCTCAGCAATGCTTGCTGGTGCCTGGTTGGTGTAGGCATTACCCAATTGCCACAGCCATGGCTCCCTCTTAGCCAGACATTTGGTAAGGACCTCACAACAGACCCCTCCTTGCACCCAGATAGTATTCTTTGGAGATTGATCCCAAGATTTAAAACCTGTGACAGTATGTAACAGCATGGGTGATCTGGTGGCAGACCTGCTGCAGGCTGGTTAAGCTGTAGGCAGCATATCAAACTGTTATCAACCCCAACCTCAATAGCCATGCTATTACATCCAATAAACCACACATTATGTTGGCAGCCTGATTGAACTATTGATGCCTATTTTTTCCACCCATCCATGCTAGGACATGCTTGGTCAGCAAGTCATCCTCTTCCAAATCTATCCTACTGGGCAACTCTTCTCTTTTTTCTAATTGAACAGGAGTGCAGTAGTCACATTACTTCATCAAGTCACGTGCTGATTGGTCACTCACAAGCAGCCTAACCAACAAAGCCTCTCTAGTCAACACATGGGAGCAGTGGCTTTCCAGCAGCATTGAAATAGCCCACATGGTGTCTAAGGTGTGTCTAGGTAGGTGCAACTGGGGATTGAATCCACAATCACTTAGGAGCCTATTTGACTCCCTTGGAGGCACGATGGTGCCAGCTGAGCCACTGTGCCCCTTATATATGGCAACTGATCAACTTCACCTCACATGCATGTTTCTTGTTAACACAAGCCTCTTTTTTCCTGCAGATCTTCACATTCTTGGCTGACTGTTGGCCTTTTTTTTATATACTGTCTCACCTAGCATTGAGTCTAAATCCTCTTCCTCAGAAAAGTCAGTCATTATTATAGTTGTCATCCAACACATTCAGTGCTCCTGCAGTCTTATGCACCAGCCTTGGTGCTAGTGCTAATTACGAGTCATCATGCATATCCAAGCCAGTTGTACTACTAGTAATTGGGCTGGATGTGCATTGACTTCAATGGCTGGTGCAAACCTTAATGTCACTGCATCAGCATGACAAGAAATACCTGTCAAGAAGAATATCAGGGGACTCCTCAGTTTTGCCTTTCTCTCTCTTCTCTCACTCTTATTTCTCCCCTACCAAGGACCTTCATCTA
>JAGGAP010000499.1:0-21172 GCA_017657235.1 Termitomyces sp. T73sscA
TTCTTCTTGGTTCTCCTTCTGAACAAATATTTGCTGATTCATTTACTTCAAATTGATTTATATCTGAGTTTATGAAGATCCAAAAACTTCCTCAATCTGATGAAATTGAAAACATTGTGCTAGGAATTTCTCTCTAATCAGACTCAACACACTTGACTAACTTTGGCAAAGCATCTCTTTAGCCAATATACTTTTTCTCTGCTAATAAATACAAAGCTGTACAAGGTAAACCTACATCCATTAGTTCAAAATTTTATTATATAATATAGTAACTCATTATTAGATCTAGCAGATTTAAAAACATTCCTACATTTGGTTATGAAACAATTTGTAAATTTTCAAATAATATTGCAGAGTTGAAAAAGCTAGCTGCACAAGACTATGAAGATATTCTTCAGGTGTGTATTTTTTAGCCAGTCTTCTTTTGATAACTTTATTCAATTTAGTATTCACTTCCTGCTTATGAACAATTACTTCTTGAGCCCTACAATTCATATCTTATGGATCTTCTGTTTGAGCTAGCCACATGGCATGGTCTTGCAAAGCTGAAAATGCATACAGATTCAACTTTACAGGCCCTTGACAATTTACTGACACAGCTTAGTCACAACCTATGCCATTTTAAAAAAACAACTTGTGCTGCTTTTCTCACTCAAGAACTATCTAGTGAAGTAGCTGCATAAGAGCAAAAAAAGGCAGCATTGGCTGCTACACAGTGTTAACCTCATGCTAAAGCCAAAGCACAGCTGAAAATGCATACAGATTTAACTTTACCGGCTCTTGACAATTTACTGATACAGCTTAGTCAGAACCTATGCCATTTTAAAAAAACAACTTGTGCTGCTTTTCTCACTCAAGAACTGCCTAGTGAAGTAGCTACATAAGAGCAAAAAAGGCAGCATTGGCTGCTACACAGTGTCAACCTCATGCTAAAGCCAAAGCACTAACTAGTTCAAGAGGCATCCAGTCCAATAAGCTCTCTATAAAGTCACAAAAATCAAGACCTTATGAATTAAATCTCAAGACAATCAAGTTACATAGTCTTGGTGATTATGTTGAGTTTATTAAAATGCATGGAACCATGAATAATTATTCAACCCAAACAGTATATTTTTTAATCATTTAAATAACTTTGTGTATTAATTTTTTTATAGGGAGAATTAGCTCATCAACAGGGCAAATGGATTTCTTCAATGATTCAAAAGAGCACATTTATCCTTGAAATTGCAAAATATGAACAACAACAGTGCATTTTTAATTGTATAAAAATAAAGGCCTTTAAACTCAAAACAGGTGAAAAACAAAAGCAGCAAAAGCATGATTTCATACCTCCTTGGCTTACATTTAATGAAACTGAGGATCTACCTCATGGTTCACCACAGCAGCATCATGTCATTGCTCAAGATATTTGACATCCTTTGATTATTCAAGAATGGCTTAGTGAAAATTCAAATGACTCTGCACTTGAGATATGATATTTGCATAGTCAATATAGTATTCACACCTCATTCTTATTTAGGGATATTTCTAGTAAAGCTCCAAAACTATTGCTTGGCATGCTTGCACAATGAAGAGTATGCTAGTGATAAACTCAGATGTACCTTTGCACAACAGTAGCATATTCACATTTTTGGTAACAAGATATATTGGCACAAGCATATCTGAGTAAACTACACTGCATATGACTGTCAGCAAGCTTAAAATAAACTCAATCCCTGCATACATGCTAATGCTCTTGTGCTATCACAAGAAAATGGAGAGAATGAGATGATACCATTTCCATATTGGTTTTGCCAGATCCTGAGGATATTCCATGCAAACATTCTGCATACTGGACCTGAATCTACTTCTCATGACCCTCAATATATTGAATTTCTTTGGGTTCATTGGTATGGGCATGATTCAGAGTCAGAGAGTGGCTGGCATATTTGTAGACTGCATAAAATTGGGTTTGTTGATTGTGATAATGAGGCAGCATTTGGCTTTCTTGACCCTGGATGAATTCTTCAAGTAGTCAATTTGATTCCTTCATTTTGTCATGGAAAAACATCTCAGCTTCTTCCACCCAGTGCTAGTGCTTGTGCCACAAGTGAAAACAATAAAGACTATCAATTATATAATATTGCAATGTAAGTTTTTCAGCTATATCTCACCTATTTTAACTTACAAACAATCCAGGTTTATTGATCATAACATGATAATGTGCTTTTGTGGTGGAGGTATTGGTCACAAAGCCACTTGTAATGCAGTTAACAGTTTCTTATTTGATATGCATAAAACTGACATTGTAAACGCTAGTGAGATGGCTGCAGAAGAACTTTAGAAAAAGCAAGTAATGAAGAGCTCAAGCTCAATTTGACAGATGAAGAAGAAGATTATGGTTATGAAAATCCAATGAACTAACTTGAACTCCAATTGTCAGACAATGAGAATGAATTGGAGAATGAAGACAATGACATGTTAGGCCCTGAAAGTGAGGAAGAGGATGGTGAGGACTGGGGATATGCAGAACTTTGATGTAATAATTAACTAAGATGTTTAAATATTTATTGCAAGCAGCTATATATCATACATGCAAAGTACCTGCATGGTAGCATCATACATGGTGAATAGCAGACTGGTGGCACCATACATGGATCATACCCTGCAGATGGCACCATACATTGTGTACAGCAACCTGGTGGCACCATACATACTTACCCTGCAGGTGGCACCATACATGGCTCATAACTGTCATGTGACACCATACATGGCTCATAACTGTCATGTGACACATACCTTGCTTGACATGGTACGGTCTTTTTTGTAGATGTCTATCCAAACACCTGCTACACCATATCTTACATCCTTGGACTGGACTTGGTACTCAGAACAGTACAAGCCGGAGGCGTCATCGACGCTGATCCGATACAGAACACTTTGCCAACGGCAGCTTACTATGTCTTCTCATTGTGTGAAGTCCCCAGCCACTCGAGTCAATAGTTTTATCCCATCTATTCTTCTTGAACAGTTCTGGTCTTGTCTCCCGTCATGGCCAAGCGGTATTATAGCGTATAAATTCAATTTTATGTTTTTTTCCGTACCGTACTACACTTGATTAATCAGGCTGCAGTCAAGTTTTTCTATAAATGCGCATGTGCTTGACCCGTCGCCCTTCAGTCACCTGAATCCCTCTCGGACCTTTCCGCTTCTCACAAATACGTGATTCTCTCTTCTTCCCACATCTTCACAAAGTTGAATACCTCTCCTGATCTTCTCCAGAAAAATGCCCTTTTTGGTCTCGGTCTTAAAGTTCAGCAATCTCTTGAAAAGGCTTGGCCTGTCAGTGCACAGCATGATCCATCCCAGATCTTACTCGTGTCATGACTTCTCGAAGCTGTCGGCATTTTGGCTATATATTCCCATCCGCGTGGCCCCTCTTCATAGATTCGCACAATGTCACAAACAGGAGGTAATAGCAACCAAGGTGCTGCTAGTCAACCATCCCATGCGTCTCCTAATATCCCACCCAAGTCGAACGTTAGTCTATTTGTTGCCTCCCCATGCTCGATACTCAATTTTGATGCTTCACCAATAACCGTCACGCTAGGCTGCATTGAGCGAATTCTTTGAAAACCGCGATGGGTTCTTGTATAATCCTTCCAATCCTGCATGGAAGGAATATCGCCGTTTAGCTCGCCACCTCCAGTGGAACAAGGAGACAGCCGAGGATAGGGGGTTTAAGATTGCGCTTGTAAAAACCTTCAACGCTACTTATGGCACGGATGAGCACAGCTTTGAATCGTGGAAGAAGTTGTGTCGTGCTCTTCGCATTACGCCTATGCCAGAAGACGTGTTGGAATGTCGAAAGGTCTATATTTCAAGCTGCAGAGATACATTCATGCTGAATCTGGAGAATAGGCCGTTCAATCAGTGTTCGTCAATCTCGTTGACTTGGTTGACCATTTTCAAACCGGAAAACCAATTCGACTCTTCAGTACGGAGGTGGAATTAAGTAAATATACCCGAAGAACCCGGAAGTTTTTTCCTAAAGAGAATGCTCATGCAGGGGGTTTGCTCAAATACCTACTACGCCATATCAAAAATCCAAAGGGGGAACGAGGTGTTAGGGGCCCTAGAAGGAAGCGTCGCCGCCGCTGATTTACCGATGTAGATGCCGCACATCAAGAACATGCCCGTATATCGTGACTTCACTCAGCTTACACGAGTCGATATTGCTTATATGCCCTTTTCCATCATGGAAACTTTCCAATTGCTAAGTTCACTTAGCAACAGTCCTGTCCCGATGACGGTCCCTTGGACCTGTTGAGTCACTACATCCTTACGATCCGCGGCATTGCATTCTTTTTTACAATGAATTTATTACAAGAAATGATACAAGGGCAAGGGAAGCTCACTGGCAGGGCTTGCATAACGCCTCGCTTGACGATACGCCCTTCCAAATACACAGTTCTTCAAGCTAAACGATTTAAAATTGTCACTAGATTTGAAAGCATTCCTGAACAAGTTGTCAAATAATCTTGAGATTTTCGAAGGTAAGAATGTATTCAATTTCGCGCCGAGCCTGAGGCCAGACTATCGTAGCACGTGGCCAGGAACCCTTGACCGCGTGCTAGGGTCTCACGGCTTCTTTCAACACATGTCCATCACACTCAAAGGTAGATCCGTGCGTTGCTGATGTTCATGATTCTTGAGAATATCCCAAATATATAATGCAGGTCCCAGTATATTGGCGCGTCCTGCTGTCGATTTTCGTTCTCGTAGCCAAAATGAGTTGTCGGAAAACAAGGAATATCCCAACATTCTGTATCTTCAGTGAGGGTATCCTTACATTACTCGTGGACCATTTTAATAGAAAACAGGGTACGCATAGACAGCTGAAACAACTGCATTGCACGGCGTCTTATGATTGATTGTGCGAGAAACATCTAGGTAAAAACACTGCATAGTTTCTCCCTAAAAACGCCCTTGGAAAATTTCTTACTATTTACACGATGCATTTCTTGCGGTCTGTGCTCTTTTGGTTGTATCTTCTATCCGCGTGGATCTGCGTATAAAGTATTTCAATTGTTAACTGGCTGTACTCATGTTCATTTATCAGCATCCGCACCATCTCTTCAAGTGATTTGAGATTTAACGATCTATACTAACCATGAGCCGTCGTCAGCTGGACTCCTGGTGAATTAGGCACTTGTATGATCATTCATGCAAGGAACATTGACATAAGCGACCTTGTGCCGCAGTCTTTCCCAGAAATCCATGCGAACTCGTGGCACTCGTTACAGTTATAATTTGGAGGTTTCTTCGACCAATTACCGAAGAGAGAGATCTTGCGGTTGGTGCTATCTGATAACAAACATAACTCACCAAGGTGAATTGTTGTTCTTCAGACTTCATAAATAAAGATCGGACAATGCGCTAACGTATAAAGTCTGGCAAACCTAATCTTTCGGTAAGACTTTCCCTTGTGTTTGTTGATCTCTCGAATCTTTGAAGATTAACTCGGCCAAATTCTTTTTCCAGTTGAATGCTATTCATAGGGTCTCAGAGGGTATCGTTTTCCATGGGACGAAATACAGCGGCCGACTTGAAAGAATCAGTGTACATCTGCAAAATACAGCAATGACAGATCTTTCTTCTAAAAGATCATTGCCGCAAGTATGTTGTAATTTCAAAGATCAGTGTGGACGAATCAAAATGACAAATTCGGGCTGTTTACGTCCACGACCTACGGCTGGTGCTGCAACCAGGAACACTTCCCGTACGGGTAGGACGGTAATGATCTATCCCTCATATTCCAGAGTCCCAGGCGTCCGCTGTCATCTAAATCGTTTAAACTTTTTTTGATCATTTCAAAATTCTCGATAGGTAGATCTTTCTTATCGTTAATCAGCGTCGATCATTATTCACTGGCGTTGACTGTAGACAGACACTGTTGCCACGATCAGTATCATCTGAATCGTCGGATATCGCTGAAGGATCCGGTGTATGCTTCGGGGATGCTTTGGTAGATGATAAGGCTTAGGCCAGGCTTGAAGGGTGTGACAGAATGTTGCAAGACCTAGGTCCGGTTTACAGTTAATGCAATCTTACCAGGATTACGAGACTAGTGAAAAGTAGTTACGCCGCGGCGCATCCTTTCAAAGGACTCTAACCTTGGAAGTTTTTACTCAAAAGAGTGTGTCAAAGGGACTAGGATTGGCATTTGGTAGGTAAAAAATCTATCCATACATGCCGAGGGGCTGTGGATGCAGTTGATGGAGTCTAACACTCACCTGAGCACGGTATGCGGAGAATCATAGCTTCAATGAGAAGTGCCCTTGATTTCGGAGATACCCACTTGTAATTTTTCCAGGACCTTAGTGGAGCATGCTGGATCTATAACTCACAGTGCAAGCGCCTGCCTGCTTGCAATTCAGGGTTGCCTGCTTTTTGTGTTTCGTATCCAGAATCAAGCGCGACAAAGGGTTTTGGTAGTTTGTTTGTTAGGGTGCGACCTGAGGGACGTCAAAGATGTTTAAAATGAGATATGGAATCGCTCAACAGGGAAAATGCTGTCAGATGTGAGAAATCAGTATTGTGGTAGAATGGTCAATTGAGAGATTGCTGAAACACTCAGACATGGATTTTGAACGAAACTGTGAAATGTTATAAATTTTGCAGCATTTAGTACTTTGCTGATGAAGCTAAGAATAACTTGATAACTTCCCAAGTCATCCCGGCTTGAGAGCGACCTTGTACACAAGCCTACAACAAAAGGTGATTAATTGATCGATTCTTTCACATAATTCTTTTCACAATGGCAAACGAACTCATGAAGATTGGTGCGGGTTTTCAGGAGATTTATAACGCTCAATTTGCGCTCAATAGACTCACTGTTGACATGGACGTGTTTTCCTGGTTTTGATGGAACAGCTTCGTTCTTAGTAGCCTGGGGTTGACGGAAAGACACATGAACTCTACTGTCGAAAAATGAGTCACTCATTTCCAACGAGCAAGGGAAGGAGACTGGCCTTTACCTCAACCAAGCCATATACTTCTCACTCCTGTTAATGCGTGGGTATACATCATGTACAGAACGCACCGGTTACGGCAGCCTGTCAACCACGCAGTACGGGAGGCGTCGCCTGAAAAGGCCCGAAGCTCATTGATTGTGGTTCAGACTTGACTTTTATGTTCCCAGCTGTCCAGACTGGCTGTCTTGGTTCGTATCTAGTCCCCATGACATTGACAAGTGAATGAGTTGAAGGTAATTCTATCGATCATAAGCGGCGATCAAGGAATGCCTGAAATCTCGATCATATTTCTGACCTTGATCGGGCGAGGGGACCCTGACTGTTACCATTCTATGATCTGAACGGGTTCTTCCGTCAGAATAGTACCAACTCGTCATACACCTTCTGGTCCTTCACCTATCTCATCCCCTCGCCGGAAATGAGCTCTCAATGCGTGGAACAATGTTTCCTCAATTCTGTTCCTCCTGAAATCTTCAACACCATTGTTTTTGAGTTAACCTGTCTGGAACCACTGGGACCACCGTCGATTATCATCCCATTGATGCAGACTTGTCGCAGCATTTACGAGGCATTATTGCCTGACAAAAATCCTTGCCTTTATGGTATGATATATCGCCACAAATTCGATGTTTCCGCCGTCATGCGGCGCGCATTCGATCCAACTCCAATGCAGTGTATTCTTCAGTTACGACGCGTGCTCGCAGCCATGCGCCTTTTCCGTAGCGGAGACATATATGTCGATGAGAGAGAGTTCAAGGACTTTGACTTGGGTTTGGATGAGGCACTTCATGTTGCATTCGTCATGATGCTGGACGATGATGGAAGGAATGCGGTTCAGTTGTTGCTCTGGGCACGAGCCGACGTCTTCATTAGACACTTCGTGACGCGCAGACTGTACGAAGGTTCTCAGAACAATGACGGATGGCCCCTCGATGATAGAAATATCGCACACGCACTATGGGTTATGTGGCTCTTGACGTCCGAGGGTGCGTCGTTTCGCGTCGTACGTGAAAACGGTCGTTCATATGAAGTATCTTTAGAGAGCCTGCTTAAGGAAACTCCCACAGAACGGGCGCAAATACAGCAACTTCTCCTTCCCTTCGTTTACCTCCCGGCTCGTTACGCTGCGACCTTTGCCCCACCCAATCATTTCCTCTTGCCTCCATCCCAGAATTCTTTTGACATCTTTCTCACTCCTCATGGACTGTATCCCGTTTATCATCATAACGCCGTCAATGAGATTTACTACGACGCTCGCTGTATATTGGCTTTTCCGCCTGCTGCAATTGCTGCAAAGTTGCTCTTCTTGGCTCGGTCTGAAGTAACGCCGATGCCAATTGCTCGACACTTTCATCGTACTCGTGCAGATCGCCATGCCATTGGCCTCTTTGTCAATGGTCCCACCCGCGAGAACATTGAAGAATTCAACTGGGGCTGGGGAGTACACCTTCCACTCGGATCAGGGCTACGCACGAGATCAGGTGCACAGAAAATGGTAGAGGGGTGGGGTGGCAGAGAATGGGCCCAGGAAAGTGAAAATGAAGGACCATTCCCTCAACGTCCACGAGATGTGACAGAGCCTGATTTCCATCCGCCACCACCGGTTGAGAATTGGTTGAACAAGTCTCCGCATGCCAAGGGTATCAGCAAGAGTCGCAAGTGGGACGCCGATTGGAACAGGGTGAGGTTCTGCGGAGATATCGACAGGCGTGTCCCACGTGTACCATATGGACTAATGTATGAGCCTGGATCAATCGATGGATTATGGCAAGGCTCTCAATTAGTGAGCTCATCCTTTATCGCATATCCACTTTACCACATAGCCTATTTCAGCCGTTCAGACGCTTATATCCTACTTCTGTAGATCCCTGGATTTGACAACCTGAAGGTACTCCTACAGCACGCTCGCTATCCTTCGGATGGTAGCCTGACAGAAAGGGGCCTCCTCGCCGACCGAAAACCAGTGTTTGTCCGCCTTCGTGAACTCCACGGCGTGGAGGGCGAATCTCGAGCACTTCAAGATCTCCTGAGACTGCTCGTACCTGGTATCGTAAGTAGAGCCTCAGATGTTGCTCTTTTTGACCCTGCGCAGGAGCACGACGGGATGATGAATGGGTGGTTGCGAGGAGATCGCCCACCCGCCTTACTTCCTTATGATGACAGTAGGGTCCTCGTACGCGTAGGACGTGAGGCGGAAATCTATCATTGCTGGCAAGGCAATGGATCACAGCGAACGGGCAACGATGCGTTCTCAGCTTCGGAACTTATGATTGGTGAAGCGCAGGTAACAAGAAGAGCCAGAGACGATGCACAGGTACAATACGAGCATGATGAGGCAACTTGCACCAAATGTGCCGATAGAAGGGAATATCGGCGTCTCCTTCGCATTGTTTTGAGTGACCATACCTCAGAGGATGTCGAAGACGCACTTGAAGACGACATCCTTAAACCATGGGACCTCGACGATATTGTCGAAGAAACTGAGAATCCACCGTTGCCGAGGGTACATGATTGGGAACGCCGAGGAAGAGGGCCATGTGACGGCATTCGAGATATAATCATTGTAGGCGAAGTGGGTTAAAGCTTTAATCATCTGATGAGCTGGTATGGATCAAATTCACACCATTCTATAGCCTGATACGGAACACGCGGCTGCCTTTGAAGACTATTTATTTTATGGCCGTGTACGCAGATGGGATGGGATGATTAACCTCGTTCGCGTGCCAAAGCACGAATCCGACTACTCCTATGGTCTCGGATCCACCATCTTCTATGGGTATCTCGTCGGCGGCGATACAATTGTGGGCAACTGGCGATGGGGAGGAACAGATCCAAGTGTACCAGGATGGGAAGGTACTTTTAGTTTAGGCAGGCGCTTAGACTAAGTGTTATGAGTCGATGGCTGGAAGGATAGATCTCATTCCAGTAATTCCACTATATTATTTTGGAGCCCACCTATGCGGATACCGATTTTCTAGATATGTACCATGCTTCCCTTGTACTCTGAATCACTATTCCTTTGATCATAAGTATGTAGTGTCTCTGTTGGCGCACCACTCACAGTCAGAGCAGTTGTATTTTTCTGAGCTGGAAAAAAATCGCTAACAAAATATCCCGACCATCTCGATCCAATTTCGACAAACGACGAGCTCATTAACCGTGCCATGTTCATTATCTGAAATTTCGCGTCTTTTTTTACCAACTTCTCAACAACACAAAGATATGTCAAGAAATCTGAGTGACACTTACACCTCGTGATTACATCAATCAGTGTACCGCCATCCAACTTATGATACATTTCAGTCTTCACGATCCGTGAGACGTTCTGGACGCGGGGTGTCAGAAACTAGGACGGAAGTCAGAAGTTCGTGCATAATCAGGAAAAAAAAAGAAAAAGAAGAAAGGGCAAGATTGGCTGAGTCAAACTTTGTTCCGCGGCACTCGCTGAAGGAGGAAGTGTCGTGACACTGATGACGTCTCCGTCCATGGCAGTGTCCGCTTCAACTCCAGCAGCACAAAAGGATCGTTAGTCAAGTCATGAATGTCCAGCTACTTTAGTTTCAGTCGACTTTCAACTGGAACATTAAACGGAAAGTCCATCGCATAAGTTAGGAAAGTCAGTTCTGGACACGAACATAGTTCAAAATCCGACGACAACGGTCCAATAAATTGCGGAACTGTCGATTCACTCGGAGGCTCACAAAGGTGTACTACTGTCCATACGTGCGGCCTAACACACGAACTCTTTACCGGCCGCTCATGCACCATGCGCCTCGTCTTTCCAGAACTATTGATTCGGATCACCGTGAAGACTGAAATACGTACGTGGGATATCGACTTTGAAAATTTCAACCCTACGCGAACTTCGAAGTTCAGTTCAACTTTCGTACTCGCTTGTTTAACCCGACAAAAGACTCTAGATAGTGACAATACAACGAGGCACGTCCGATGGAATATATATATTGCTGTATGTACGTATACACATATGAATGGTCTCAATCACAGCAAGTTCAACACAACACAAAGCAACATCGAAATATTGAGCTTTTATGACGGAATATGAATGGGGAATATGGAACAGGAGTTGTAGGAATATGTTTAACAAATGCAATGATAATGAACAACAATGTGGATGTATGGATGAATGAATATGCACGACGACGAACGGCGATAGAAGAAATAACATGGGTACGATGAGTCCTGACATGCAGACAGACAAGTGCGGTAGACATTCGACAAGGAATTCAAGACAATACAAGCGAGAGCGAACGCAAGAATAAGATATCTGTATACGTGTGGAACATGCGATGCAAAAGCAGACAAAGATAAAATATGTGAATTCGGTTGTTTCGAGTCAAAGCTTTGATCTGGGAGATACGCTAGGGCATTTTTTGAACTTGTAGGCGATAATCGATAGACGAGGCATATGCAGAGTTGGGATTCTTGAACCAGTTACGATGATATGAATATGATGATGACGATGACGATGACGATGACGATGTGGATGCGAGTATATTATAATGTTGTATGTTCCGAGAGTTTAAGTGATAGCAGAGGTGACTCGAAGCCCGTTTTTCGGCTCAATAACTTTCGGTGAGATGACGTCCAGACTTGATTTTGAGATTGAGATGCAGACCGCTGGAGTTTACAATGTCAGAGTTATTGTATTACATGGTACGAGCTGAAGAAATGACAAACCAAGAGCGAGAACTAATATCCGTAGTAGGCACGCTATTCCGCATTAATCAATATCAACCCGACGCACGTAAAGAAGGACGAACCATTCTGTCACTACAACGAACCGTCAACATATTGATTGAGCGGAAACAAGTCGCACATGAAATACTCACAACAACCAAATAACCTTTGATCCCGTCTTACACCCACGGAGCGTAACGATATGGCCCCGAATACAGTCGTAGAGCAGCGCCCGCTGGTCTTTGTCCGCCTTTGGGCACAGCCATAGTAGGCACATCAGCGCCAAACGCACAAGAAAGACGACGCTGGGACGGCGAGCGTACCGTGGGCAACACACTTGCGATAAGCTGGCTCCCGGTCACGCTGAGTGCGAGGTCGACAATCATCGCTCGCCGGGACCTATAGTCAGAGTTTTCGTGTCAGTGCATGGTTACAGATGAACATGAACAAAGAATTACCCGTTAGAGGCTTCGCACATGCGCTCGACGATACGATCGAGCGTCGGCTTACCACCTTCTTTTAGCGCCTTAGTGACGCTCTTGGCACCCTGTTCACTCGTGGAGAAGTCGAGGAGGCCGTCGAGAAGATGTTGAAGCGTCTGAGCACGGTGCTTGTCTGAACCGTGCTCGAGAACTAACAAGAGGCGTCATGAGTTATTAAACGACAACAAGGAGGCCGAGAAATGAAACGTACTGTGCTGTATACAATACGAACCCCATTGATTCTTCGCAACTTCGGCGAAGACAGTCGGACCGTTGTTAAGGAGTTCGTCCACAATGCCATCTTTAGCCTCTGGCTCAAGGTTTTCGAAGGCGTGCTAAGGAAAGAGGGTATTCAGTAACAACTCAAGATGTCAGATGTCAGACACACCTGGACAACCAACGAGCCTGTCTCATGACAGGCAAGTGAAGCCCACTTGCCTTTGAGAGACTTGTTGACACTTGGTAGTCATATCAGCCTTGATATATGCGCATGTATACGAATGGACTTACTAGGCAAAGATGGGTGGTGCAGGTGGCGTCCACGAAAGTTCCATGATCTAGAAAATTAGATAAGTTTGGTTGCTTAGTAGAGGACAACGATCCTTACTTTGCTCCAGACATGCGACGCATGTTTATTAACGAGCGTCTGCGCCGGGTCTCCAAGAAGCAATTCTGAAACAATGACCAGCCTTATATCCTCTTCACAGTCGAGCGCCTTCTGCAGAACGTGGCAGCCGTAGCAGTTGGTCGCGAGCTCTACAACACGACCCCTGATGGAAATAGAATCAGCGCATACATTAAGAAAAACGACATAGAAAGAGAAAAGGAGGACGACGAAAAGAATAATGACAGTGCAACCGACAGAAACAACATAGCAAACACAAATGAAGGATGAAGAGAGTAGACGGAAGACTCACCGCATACAACCAACCAGCTTCCTCCTCTCCTCTGGCGCCGACGCCGCTTCCAAACACCTTTGCACGGCCCAATTCCCGAATCTGCATATACCAACCACATCAGCATCTAATGTCTCATCAAGTAAACATAAAAGAATCAAACCCACCGATGTGCCATCATATCGAACCCCCTCGCGCAGATCGCATCCACGATCTTCGCTCTCTCCTCTGCATCCGCGACCTTCAACTTTTGCTGCAAAAATATACTGGCCTGCTGGTCCGAGGACTTGATGATCCGCTCAACAAAGACGGCGTATGGCGGGGAAGATGAGGGGTGTAAGAGGGAGAGGAAGTTGATCGGCTGCGTTGCACGAGGGTAAGCAATCGGTGGTAATGAAGAAAAGAAAAGACGCGAACCTCATGCGCATGCTGCGTTCCCAAGTGAGCATGATGTCCATGTCCGTGTCCATGTCCGTGTCCATGTCCACCCTGCCCATTACCTCCCAACGACTGCTGGGAATAACCGAACGTCCTCAAGGGCATATCCTCGGCACCGTGGGGGGCACCCGTTACCATCCCCTGCCCATGTCCATACATGTCGAACTTATCTTCCCTCCCACCGACACCGAGCCCCCACTCACCACCTTGTGACTGGGGATGGAGGCGCCAGTCCATCGGTAAGCGCGTAGTGCCGCTAGCGTGGCGTGGAGCGGCGGAGGAGTTGGGGCTGAAGACTCCTCGAGGAAGCAGCCCAGGGGGGTAGGCAAGTGCAGTCTGAGGCTGAGCCTGCGTAGTCTGCGTCTGGGTAGTAGGAAGCTGAGTCATTGGCTGGGACTGCGCTGGTTGCTGGGACGCAGGATTCGTCTGTCCCTGGACCTGAATTGAGGCTTGAGGCTGGGGCTGCGAAGCACTGTACGATCCAGGTGCAGGTACAGGAGCCGCGGGCGTCTCAGCGAACGGCTCAAAGAACGGTAAGCCGCCCGATGGAACAGGCACATGCTGAGGCTGCACACCGGCATACCCCGCAGGCGTCGGCTGAAGGGAGCGGAACATTAGACCCTGGCCCGAGCCGAAAGCGTTGATGTGAGGCTGCGAGATATAGCTCTCGAGGGCGTGTGTACGACCAGCTGGAGAAGAATGCTCGAATAACAGAGACGACTGCTGGAGGAACGCGGTTGGCCCTAGATCATACACGGTCTTCGCGTTTGGATCGAATGAACGCTGGGAGGGTGAGAGGTCGGTTGGAGTCATAAGAGATGATGTCACCGAGGCTGGAGAAAAGTCGGGCGAGCTGGGTGACGCGTCCAGGTTCAGACTTAACGACGGCTTTTTGGACGGAATGGGAGAATTAAGGTTGAGCGTTCGTAGAAGCTGTTCGACGTGCTGGGTTTGGCAGAGTTTTTTAGGTCAATATATGCGGTCGAAAACGAAAAAAAAAAAAAAACGAACTGTATCGTCGTGAAACTCGGGTGGGCTCTTTCTGCGCCCGTCGCCGATTGCACCAACGGTGGTAGGGTCTCTAGGAACTTTGACCTGGGTAGGAACAGGCCCAAAGACATCTTCGCGCCGCACAGGCGTAGGGTTGGCCTCGTACATGCCTTTAGTACTTACAAGCTCGCGTTGCTGCTCTGCGACGCGCGAAAACGAATCAAGGGTCTTAGGCCAGGTCGTCTCAGAAGGCTGGGGCTGTGGCGCCCAGATGCTAGCTGCGAGGGTCGCGGGCTGCCTGTGCACAGGAGCTGTTTCGTAGAGACCAGAGAATTCATTCATGGAGACAACGGACAGAGGGGTCTAGACAACGCGCACAACGACGAGCAGAGGCGCCGTGGAAGAGATACGACAAGGGTTGCGGTCAAGAGACGTGGCCAGCCAAAAACCGTATTTATATGCAAGCAAGGAATATATATTTTCATCAATTTTTTGCGCTCTTCCTTCTTCGTAGATATTACAAATTCAATAACTTCTTTTCTTTCTCGGGTCGCCGTATCGCGATACGCCAACATGGGGAAGATCCATATCCTAAATAAGCATGCGCTTCGCTGTCGTTTGGTGATGCGCGTTACGTCATGCGTCAGGACAAAAGTTTCGTGCGCTCATGCCCTCACACGACACGAGCCACTTGCCCACCAGCAATTTCCAGACTTTGCTCTGCGCAGAAGCGGAGCCGTGCATGGAGGCGAGGGTCTTTGCTGTAAGAGACGTTAGCAGAAAGCGGCACCGCGGGCTTGACGGGGCCCATCCATAGAAGATGTCAACGACCGTGCATCAAAGGTCTCTGGAGAACACCGTTCTGAGTTCGTGATCGTTCACTCGGCCGAGTCCCGACGCGCAATAGCCTTGGGTGACACGTCGATCGTGATTTGTGTGATTTCGTTTGATTTTTCACTGGCTTGGAGCTGTTGACTTGTGATTGTACAGGGCTCGATTGATGACCGCTTTGTTTTAGCGAATCTTCGCCGAACAAGTGATGGCAACGAAGGCAATTTCGCGCGCTCGCTGTCTGTCAATGTACAAGAACCTGCCCGTAGATTTGTGCCTCGCTGAATATCCAACCTGTCATCTGGCCGCGATTGCTAGTCCACGATTTGTACCTACCGAAGCTCTTGGACAATTCCAGTAATCCAAATCAAAGTTGTTTTCCAGGGGGCAGGCACGAACCGCAACGACTTGATTATATTATCGTAGGCCGCAATTGCAATTTGGGGTTCGAATACCATTTCTCGGACCGGTAGCGATACTGATGCTGCTGCTGCTCATCAGGAAACGTAGGTGCAAGGTACACGATGCTCCATTATCATAGATAGATACATGATAATACAGATTACATTATTTCGTTCCCATCAAGGCGGCAGCCAAATTGATGAAGCCGGATGACTGATGGCGAGCAAAAGGCATCGCAATCGCACGACGCAAACCGATCACGGGCGTACACACTAGTAAAACGTCCACCTCATTTTTAGCTTTGAAATAACATCCTTTATTCTTGATCTTGAGGGGATCATCTTTATCTTGAGAACGGTATCTTAGGTCTTATATATCATACTTCAATCGAGTAGGAAGAAGTCTATAATGTACATAGCAATTTATGTACTTAATAACATAAAAATACTTGAAAGCATCTAAAGTGTCTGTATGTTGTCATTACAAAGGAATGCAAGTATTATAAGCAATCGCCATCAGGTGTGCACCATGCAAAATTGTGTCAATATGAATAACATGACATGATGCCACAAATAATATCTGGCTTCACAATCCATATACCCATTTCCTTACATGGCTCCTCACCAACTGCAGGAACCCTTGATACCAGAGCACATGGATAGAAGACATCTTCATGTTGAAGAAAATGTTGGTTACTATGAGACCAACAACAAAACACTTCATTCTTGCATGCCTGTGGTTATGGCCACCCTTGCCACCCTTTCACTCTCCTGTTGCAGCAAGTTGGGCGCAGGTGTGATGAACTCCAGGGGAGGAAAATTATCTACTTCATCACGTGAGGATTGAACAAGTGAGTGTAGCTAACTTCCGTCATTCCATATGGGCTTTAACACTCCCACCCAGCGTAGTACCCATGACATCACTGAAGTTTGGTCCTTGAGAATTCCCCAACTAGTCCCATTCTTTGCCTGTGTTTGTCAATGACATTGCAGAATAGGGTCTTAGTAAGTAGATCAGCAACCATGTCTTTGGAAGAAATATAATTGGGTTTTATTTTGCCATTGAATATGACTTGGCGCAGCCAGAACCAGTGCCTGTTGAGATGCTTGAGTCGCCCCATGTGCTCGGGTTGCTTTGAAACAGACAGGGCAGATTGATTGTAAATGTTCAGTGTGAGCAGCACAAATTGCGGTGCGCCAACATTGGCAAGGAAGTTCTGAAGCCAACAGAGTTCATGGCCAGTTTTGCTAGCCACCACAAACTCTGCTTTGGTTGTAAACAGTGTGACAATTGACTGGAGTTTTGACATCCAACTAACTGCACTTCCGCCAACTAGTAGCACGGAACCTGTTGTGGATTACCCATTGTCTGGGTTTCTGCCATGGTCAGCATCTGTGTATGTGATGAATGGGGATGGGGCAGAGGAGACGGCAGAGGCAGAGTATTCAATTTTGTAGTTAAGAGTCCCATGGATATAGTGCATAAAATGCTTGACAGCCCTCCAGTGTTTGGAGCTAGGACAAGCATTGAAGTGACATAACATGCTGATAGTGTGTGCTATATCGGGACAGGTGCGCATGGCAAGGTAGAGGAAGGCTTTGGTGGCTTGTATATAGAGATGGCTCGCATCTCCTCTAGTTCTTCAGCAGTGGACGGAGAGTCAGCTTTGGACAAACAGATACCTGGCTTCAGAGGCATAGCAACAGCTTTCAAGTTGAGCATGTTGAAGCGGGAAAGAATTTCAATTGTGTATACTTTCTGGTCAATCCATAGCTTGCGATTTGGATAGTTACAAGTGATGACAATGCCCAGTGGGTCCCAGATGGTGCAACTTGAAGTAGCTGTGAAGCTTGGAGACTATCTTGGTGATAGCAGGCCAGAACTTTGATGCTATAGTCATGTCATTGACGTGAATGGGTATGATGATCCTGACACCATTGTGGAGTACATGCAGGGATCAAATGTGATTTGTGTGAAACTCAAACTCACCAACACCTCATATAGCCACTTGTTCTAAAGATTGGCTCCTTGCTTGAGCCCATAAATTCTCTTTTGTAGTCATGCATAGGCAATGCCATTGCCAGATTTGTGTTTGATGTCTGGGGGCACTTACTTAAGAAAGCCTTCTAGAAATTTCATGTAGAGTTCTGCATCAACAATGCTATGCAGAAAGGCTAAGGAGATGTTGACAGATTCAAGATGCATATTCTCTATGGCTGCAAGTGCCAGGACTGTGTGCACAGCTGCCCAGCATGCTGTTGGTGTGAAAATTTCATCAAAGTCAATGCCTGGGTGCTGGCTGAATTCCTGTGCCACAACACATGCCTTAAAATGGTCTACAGCACCATTGGGAAGATGTTTGACTTTGAAGACTCATTGCAATCCAATGGCTTTGCATCCTGGAGGCAGGTAAACTAGGTGCTATGAACTATTGCTGCACAGGGAGTTTATCTCCTCGCACATTGCTTTATGCTATTTCGCTGCATTCTTGCTTGCCATTTCTTCTTGGTAAGAACAAGAGTTTGCATTATATGTGCTGGCCTTGTATACACCAGCTGTGTTCATATGGATGGCCATCAAAGCTGCTGAGGTGGGCTCTATTGTGCTATGAAGGCACATTTAGCTAAAAGTAAGGCTTTGTCAGAGCTGGTGTTTATGACAAGATTTACCTCCTGCTCTCCATAGTTATTGATGTTCCTGACATTGACATCCTACAAGAGCTGCTCTGAGGGCTCCTCTGAATATGGCAAAAGCACTGGTAGTGGCAGTAGCTTGTGAATTAGTGGTGATTCACAGTTTTCCTGGCACTACACAGCATCGTAATATGCAGCATTAGAGCCATGAGTAGGGGTGCAAAAGCATTGGCTTAGTTTGTGAGGTGGTGGCAAGGGTTTTGGTCGTTGAGGTGCTCGTGTTGATGGTTTTGGCAGTACTGAGAGTATGTGGTGAGGACCATCTTCTTTATCAGCTTCCACCTGTCCATGAGAGGCTTCTAACAATTTGGCGACTTTATCATCACTGTTTATAGGTGTAAGTAGTGCATTTTCGTGAAAAAATAAGTGTAATTGGGCTCTGGAAGAGCAGAGTTTGGTGCCGGCAGCTGGACATCAAAGTCATATGGCTTGTATATTGGTAAGCTGTCAAAAACTTCCAATGTGGGTGCTGGCTGCATGTCTAATAGCAAGAGGCCAGGGAACTTGGTTGAACACAACATCTTGAGATACAACAATTTTGCTTGACTTTGAAATGTATATCTTTCAGCCAATGTGGCTTTCAGAGTATTCTATGAATATGCCTGGCATACAATGTTCTTGCAAGCCTCTTCATTTATTATGTCCAATAAGTATGTATGCTATGCACCCAAACACTTGTAAGTAGCTGATTCAAGGCTTTTTGCTCTTGAAATGCTTTGAACGGCATGGTATTTTGTAGGAGTGCAGACATCAGACAGCGATTGTATATGTGCTTGTATGTGCTTAAGGCATATGTCTAGAAACTCTCAAGCAGATTTACTTCTGCAAGCATGGAGATAATTGCCTCTTTGACCATCTTATTCATGCATTCTACAATGCTATTTTGTTAAGGTGTACTAGTGTTTGTGAATTCAACACATATTCTATCAGCTTTACAAAAGTCAAGAAAGGCTGCAGATGTATATTCACCTTCCTGATCATAATGAAAGCATTTGATCTTATTGCTAGTTTGTTTCTCAACTCAAGCCTTAAACTCCTTGAATGCACATAGCGTGTTGCTTTTTTTGAACATGTCATATGCCTCCATTTACTATGTGGCATTATCTGTGAATGTCACCCACTATTGTTGGTTAGATTGGTGGCCTCCAATGTGCATAGGCCTGTGTATATTGCTGAATATTCATTCCAATGTTTTGGTTGCTCTGTCAGCTGTGCGTGGGAGAGAGGTGCAATGTTGTTTTTCCTATAAGCATGACTCACAAATGTGTGGGAATAGCTTGTTAGAGAATATCTGCAGGTCCTTGGTGAGCTCCTGTTTAATAAGTTGCTCTATTCTATTTGCTCTGAGGTGACACATCCTATTGTGCAACAATATTCTGTCTATTTTTGATGCAGATGTTGGGCTAGCATATGTTGCATTTGCAATGTGTGCAAGTGATGAAATAAGTGTTTCTCCATCTAGGTCCAATGTCAGATTTTTACTGATTGTTGCAGTAAACATCAGTTTGTCTTTAGTAGTAAACAAGACTTTCTGAATGTTGAAGGTCACAGTACGCTAGAATACATGACAAGAGAGGTGATAGAAAGGAGATTGTTGGCTAGCTGAGGGTACAAAAAGGACATTGGTGAAGGTAATATTGTTAAGTTTGTTTTCATGCTGATCCTTTCCATCTGGTCTGAATCTTACTGACTCCTTTTCTACTGAGTACACTATTGTGCCATTTAGAACGCAAATTAGTATGTGCCAAAGTTTGTATAAACTCAGCACAAACTACTCACAATGCAGCATCATAGAACTCATAGTGCTCAGGTTTGTGTTCTACAATGTGTCAGATGGGTCAGGAGTGGAAAAAGATAATTGATGGACTGCTGATTCAGCTTTAGCAGCGGGGCCATAATATCCTTCTTCAATTTTGACTAATTCAGTGGTTTTGGCTGCATCTGCTTTTGCTCCAGAGTTTCTGCTATGGCGTCCACCTTGTTTCTTTGCTTTGAATTCTTTTTTTTTGGGATTTGGGAGAGTGCATGCTGCTGCAAGCTTATGATACTTGAACACTTTGTGGGGGCTGTCACAGATGAAACAGGCAATGGTGCAAGCAGCGGCAGTAGCAGCAGCTGCAACTGCTTCTTTCTTGGCAGTTGCTCACTGTACTTCTTTTGTGTGTAAAGCTTCTTTGACTGTGTCAACATTGAGGCTGTTCAACACGAGCATGGATGAGATGAATGAGCTGTATTCTTTGCATGAAAGGCAGCAAAGCATGGCCATTGCATACAACTTGTTGTTGAGCATTTTCAACATGTATACTTATTTAATTGTTCCATTAAGCCCAATAATAGGTGGAGGGCAGAGCAAATGGATGCATTGCATAGTGCCTCTGATGTGAGTACATGCTTGCATAAAGGTTTCATTTTCATGCAAGCAAGTATTGAAAATGCTTAGTGAGTTGAAGCAAGCATTAGGTGCTGATTTTAAGTGTATTTCATGGAGCTTTGCCCACATCTCTGCTGGCTTATTGTGAATCGTGTTGATGTGTACTTTGTTGCCTTTGTCAAGGCCTCTGTGAATTTCTCTAGCAATTCCAGGTGTTGACAGAATTCTGGTTCTCAGTTTTTAGGATTGGTTCTACCTCCTCACTACCTATCTATTTGAGTGGTGGAACGCGGGGTCGCGTTCGGTTCTCTTGGCATCACTGATGGAGGGCCTATTCGGTTGATGCCATCACTGA
>JAGGAP010000500.1:0-21125 GCA_017657235.1 Termitomyces sp. T73sscA
GCATTTGCTATGACTATAAACAAGTCTCAAGGGCAATCAGTCAAACAGATTGGATTGGATCTCAGGTCCCCTGCCTTTTCACATAGACAACTCTATGTAGCTCTTTCCAGATGCATATCAGGAAGCAGGATTAAAGCAATTTTGTTTCCAGAGAATACAGCTCAGAGAACTACCAATATAGTATATCAAGAAATTTTGAATGGTTTACAGCTTTGAATAGAATTTGTTACATATGTATTGTTTTTTCTTGTAATGTAGACTTTGCATATTTGATTGATAAATATTGTAGTGATAGTAAAGCAAAATATATATATTAACCGAATATTTTGCAATTGTATGTAGATATAGATCATTTTTTATAATATATAATGTATACATTTGAATGTTGAATGTTGTGAGCATAGTAATGGAAAAGCATAAAGTATTACTATGAAAAAAGTTAACATAGGTCAATAGGATAGTTATAAGTCAGAAAACCTTGTGCTCAGATATGCAAGGCCTTAACTAAATGAAGTGAGGTTGAGGCTGAATAAAGCCTTGCATTGAGGAGGGAGTTTGGGGGCAAAGCCCCCAACAAGATACAAGGCCCATACCAAAGGCATGGGTTGTAGCTCATCTCTATATAATGCAGGGAAAGTTTTGTGAGAACTAAGTACTGACTAAAAATTTGTCAGAATTGATATTTGATGAATCTTATGTAACAAGCTGAGTTTAAAGCAGTTCTCACATAGTTATTGCATTCTATTAGACAAATGTAAATCCAATTAGTGAGCTGTAAATATATGGATGCAAATAACAATTTAGACCTCAATATTCAAAGTGAGGCTATGTGCTCAAATGTGAGAGGGGCTTCATTTCAATCTCAGTTTGGAACCTGAGTATTGCCTTTGTCCAAGGCCCAACAGCAGCACATTTTTGTATTGTACTCATCTACTATATAGATAATCTATCTTTTTTGTTTAATTTATTCTATAGTTTTTAGGTGATAGTTTTTCATGCTGTAATGTATCTACTTCTTTATTTAGCTTTTTTAATAGTTGAAGATAAATGCAATCAGTGATAGCTGCTTTCTTCATACAAAATAACATGTAAAAATTGAGGTTGAGAGTGAAATCAAGCCTTGCATTCTGATATGCAAAGCCTTAATTGAACAAAGTAAGGTTGATAGTAGAATCAAGTCTTGCATTTCAATATGCAAGGCCTTAACCAAACAAAGTAAGATTGAGAGTAGAATCAAGCCTTGCATTTGAAGGAGTTTAGAGGCAGAGCTATACTAACAAAATAAAGTTAAAAATTTTCCAGATGATAAGCAAAATTAGTGTAATAAATTAGATAGCAATCCTTGAAGTGAAGTTAAAAAAAGTCCAAGCTTTGAGTGAGGTTGAGGCTGGATGGAGCCTTGCGTTTGAGGGGGTTTGGAGGCAAAGCCCCCAACAAGATACTAGGCCTGTGCTGAAGGCACAGGTTGTAGCTTGTCAAGTACAATGATGGGTAAACCAAATGCTTCAGCAGCTGATTGCATAATATTAATGTCATGTGATGTGTTTGTTCCCATATTTTTTTTGTATGTTTTTCTTGACTATTTAGTTTTTATATATTTATTATCTGTTTACTTTTTTATATGTTTTTTGTTTGTTTATTTTTTTGTATGTTTTTTGTCTGTTTACTTTTTTATATTCTTTTTGACTGTTCACTCTTTTATATGTTGTTCACTTCTTTATATTTTTTTGTCTGTTTACTTTTTTAATAGTTTTTATTGATAATTTTTCTCTATATGTTTTTTTTTTTGCTTATTCAAATAAGTATTATGTTGCTGCTTCAGCATGATGATATACCAAGGAGATACTATTGTTTACTAATACAGTAGAGTGTATAGTGGCTCAGCTGGCATTATTTTATGTTTGATATATTTTTAATATATTTTGTATTTGAATAAAATTATGTTGCTGCTGCAGCATAATGTTGAAGCCCATGCTATTTATTTGTATTAGGATTAATTCTAGTATCCATCACATTATATATAATCTTTGTATGAAAGTGTGGTGAAGTCTATTGCTACTGAAGAGAATATAGCAAGGTCTGAAGCATTTCATTGAAGCAATAGCCCCTAGCATTTGTGTTCTCCAATCAAAAACATACCTTATCTTATTTGCAAATATTTGATACCTATGTTTTTAGTCTTAGATCTATTGCATTGCATAAACCATTGAGTTATGAAGGGCTATTGGATATAGAAGTAGTTAATATAAGGGTTATTTTAGGGCTATATTTCAGTTGTAAATAGACTAAATACATTTTATTTATGTTTTATTGAGAGTAGTAGAGTGAAGAGTCTGAAACTCCTCAAGGTGTATTTGGCATTCAACGCTAGTGAAGATGCCTTCTAGCTGACATGCATATGGCTGATCTATATTGGAGATACATTTGAAGATAGTTGAGGCTGTGTTGAGTGCTTCTTAGCATGATGGCTTCTCACCAATCACTTTATTGTCAATGTTATCAATGCCATCACTTGCTTTTTCTTTTTTATTCTCTTAAGAAAATATCTGCTTCAATCTCCTCTTCAGTTTCATCCATGTACATTTTGTTCTTGTTTACAGGGTTAAGTAATTCATTGAGATTCATCTGATTCTTGTGCTGAAAAACTCCAGATTCCTCCAGATGCACTAAGGCTTCTTGAACCTTGTCATCTGCTGCATTGGCAGTATTCATGGTAATAAGAAGGAAAAATATCAGAACAAATAAAGTAGAAGCAAGCCACTTGACTGGAGAAGTTTGTCAAATAGTATACTAGTCTTTTTCAGCAGTTCTGAATAGTAGTAGTATCCACTTTTTTTCATGCAGTGTCTGCCATCTGTAAGGCCTCAAGAACATTAGGATCATAGATTTCTGCAAAAGAGACATTGCAATCATAACAATCAATGGCACAGCTTACAAAGTGGGCATAGTAATGAGCTTTGAAACAGTCACACATGGCTTTGTGAACCCATAACTCTAGCATTTTGTTGACCCTTAGATTCTTGATCAGCTTTTCTTGCTTTGTGTTCTCTGTTTGTCCCCATTTCAAAGCCTCAGTATATTATTTCCAAAGCTCATTTTCTGTTTTAAGCAATCTGAAATGCATAGTTGTGTGAGTTTTAAGTTAGGATACTTATTATTCCAACATACTGCTATTTTGCTTTGATTTAACTTGTTTTTATAGTGCCAATCCAGAATTTCAATCTTCTGCTTCAACATTGCATTTTCCTTTTTTGTGAAAGACAGGTTTCTTCTCCTTTTTCTTGGCATATAGCTTGAGATTTTGATTTTCAAGTCCTGTCAAGTGTTGATATTTTAGCTTTATTGAGCTCCTTCACTTTCTCAACAATAATTTTTGTTGCAAATCCAATTTAGTTAAGCCATGTTCATAGTCAGAAGCATTCTCAAAAAGCTTCATTAACCCAGTTACTATCATAGTCTAGCCACATCTCATCAACATCTAAGATCTTTTCCTTCTATGAGAATTGTGCAAGAAGTTCTTGTCTGTGTAATTCTATCTCTAACTTGAGTATTGTGAAAAATCTGCTTTAATGATTTCAAGAGGATTTATTGTTGACATTTTAGTATGAGAAGCAGAAACCCATTTGTAACAATTTTTTCTGGCAAATTTTGCATATTTTTTTTTGCTTGAAAATATATTCATTTTAAGTAAGAAAAACGAATTTATTAGGATACATTTCAAGAAAATTATCAGTTATGACCACCTATTTTATCCATCAATTATTGAGTATCAAAAGAGTCTCAAGTTTCTCTGCATACTGAGTTGGTGGACCATCAAAAGCCATTAGTCTGAAGGAGTTATTGGCTATCAGAGACCTTGGTTATAAGAAGTTTAACTGTAGTGGAGCCTTGCTACCAGGACACAGTATAACTTTCCAGCTGTTACTCCTCTCCCTGACAACTATAACAAAACTACTGGAGGGCACCCTTCAAAATATTCCACTAAAACTCTAGACTGAAACACATGATCCAACCTGCCTTGCTGCACATCCCATCTTGCTGCCTGCCTCCTCTAACAAGTTATTGGCAGCCTCCCATGCCCACACCCTCTATCATCTCTGATATATCCAAGTTGACAGGTGATGGAATAATAGAAGTTCCAATTTGACTGATAGATAGCTCAGAAACATCAGTTGTTTCATTCTTTTGCCAATGTTCTACTGAACCCCTTGGCAACATAGGTCCAATGGTATTTCCCCAAGATAGATGGCTCAGTCTATTAACAATCAACAAAGACTTGCCAACACTTTTATTTTTGGACTTCTTTCATTTCAATATTTTTTGTATAATTCACAGTTTCTTACCTACCTTTTCCTTGTACATTACTTCTAAGTGTTGCCTATGCCTTTGGCAAATTTAACAAGGTCACTGTTTTTACTCTGTATAAATACTTTACTTTTTGTCAGTATTAAACACAGAAAAATCATACACATTTCTGTCTACTCCTATTTTCACCAGAGTTCAGATCTTTAAGCAACTTTATTCCTCTAAGTTGTTTTAGTGCATCTCTCTCTCTCTTAGCACTCATCCCTTAATGCCTCTTCTTCTAGTTCTTGCAGTGCTATTTGGGCACCCCTAGTCCTACATTGCCATTGCCTTGGTGCCTCACCTATGAACCTTTGTGCCTAGCACCTACAGCTAGGATCTAGTAGCTCCATGTAGCTAAGCACTTTCTCTCTCTTGCTGCTCTACCTCAGCATTTCTTGCTGACTTCTCTTGGCAACTGATAGTTCATATATAACTTGTTTATATCCAACAGGCTTCAAATTCCATAGTGAGTTTCTGGGACCTGTCCAGAACTCTTGCACACTACTTGCCCAAAAGGTTAAGTTGCTGCCTACTCAGACAGCACTTAGCACAATGTTAAGTTCATCACCACTGACTTTGTTTTGCTTATTTCCAGTTATTCTAGTTGGTTTACACACCAATCACATATTTACTGCTCCATCCTATTTGGCACCAATTAGTGTTGAACAGAGTTTTTATTTATCTCCATTTAGTCACTCAATAGTAGGTTGCTGACAAATCATATTCATTCTGGCAATTAAAGGTGACTAATAACCTTTCTAGTTACTGTTGCCAGAGTAGCAAAATTAGTTATGTAATCATATTAGTCAGCCACTGCTGGAGCAACAAATTGATTATGTGATAAGGAACATACAGTATACACATGACTGTTCAAAGTAGACCTCAGTTCTGCCATGTGCTATAACAGCCCATTATCTTTTATTTAAAACTTCTGAAGTATATGAAGTATGGCAATTACTACAGATTTAATCAAAGTTCAGAATATGCTGAGTGACAAGCTTTGCAAATTATACATGTTAGGTGAAGCATATAAGCACATATAGTAATTACAAAGCAATATATGAGCTAGGTTGTAGAGGGGGGGGGGGGTGCTGAATGCAGTATAACAATGAGTTGCACAGGGTGATACTGTGTTCTGGGCAGTTGGTTGTTGCAACATCATATCATCTACAAAAATGACAGTACCAGGTAATAGTACCAGATATACTCTGTAGCCTGATACACCTAGGCTACCATCCAGGTATATTGCCAGACATGGTACAAGAGCCATATAGGGCAGGTATGCCCTACCAGGAATGTATACCATGTATAGTCCAAGAACCATATATGGGTCATGTAATGTCTGCTAATATCTACATATTTTTGTTTGCATTTGGATGAAATAGAGCAAGATCAAACTGGCCTCTGTTTACTCTACTTTTTTCACCATTCACACTATTATACATACAACCTGTTATTTGGTAAAACAGAATTTTCAGGACTGAGGATCTGTCAAACTCTGATATAACATTAATTAAAATTCAAGTATATATTGTTACTTATATCTGGCAGCTATATATCATACATGTAAAGTACCTGCTTAGTAGTCCAATACATAGTGACACCTGCTTTCTAATACTACATATTCATTTTTTCTATGAAATATTAGGACACTTTTTTGAGCCATTGTACTTTAGATTTCCCTCTGCCAGTTGTGTGAATTAGCCACAACCTTCAAAGGTGCTGGATTACAAACACAACTTAATTCAACATCAGTCTGCAAATAGATGTTGTGGTTAGCTTTTTTGTGGCTATTCATTTCGCAAGTAAATATTACTACACTGCAGTATTAACAAGTAAATCAATCATATATTGACATATATATATGTACAGTATTGACAATGCTACCTCTTGCAATGAGTCTGAGGTGTGGCAAAATCATTATATACTGTAAACTTTACTTTAATGTACTTTTTTGATATAGATAAACAAATATAGTTATTGTTGCAACAAGACCAAGTGTACTTTATTGATATAGTCATTATTCCAACAAGTTATGGGCCAGTGGTACTCTGCCCTAGACATATAGCAGATTATTTCATGCATATTTTGTTGGCAGTTGAACTCATCATTGTGTGTGATGATAGAGTATGAGTGATGTTGGTATCAGTTGCTTTATTGTTAGAATCAAAGGAGATGGGCTACTGCAATGCACAGCAAAACCAAGGTCTACCCCAGAACAATGCATGAGATAAATGTTATGTGTAAAGGGCATTCTGCTAGAGCTCAAATATCATATCTATTGAAAAGTTATGCCTTGCTTCAAACATCTATCTTAGATATATAGCCAGCATTGTCTGAGTACTGAAAGGTTACAACTTAAACATCATGTGAAGTTAAAATTATGCAATCAGCTGCTGAAACAGAGACATCATGTGACTCAACTGACAAGGGTCCATTCACAAGAGCTTGGTTTAGCAAGAGGCCAAAACTGTGTCTAAAGTAGAAGAGAGTTGCAATAGAATTTGTACACAAGTTAACAGGACAAGATTTGCACAGACTGAGAGAATGCAAGAGCTAATTGAGACATTACATGTATATACTGTGTAAGTTGTATCAATGGAGGAAGGTAAAGAGTCAAAATTAGTTCATGTACCACAAAGAAGTAGATGCCTAAAATGCAAGGGCTATTCAAAATATAACATGCATATACTGCAGAATTATGTATGTACAAAAGAAAGAAAAAAAATCAAAATTAGCCTCTTCTGGCTCTTCTCATCCTCATCACAGCATGTTCTATTTGTCAGATAACTCAGTCAGTAAGTAAAACAACTATATTGTTGGTCTATATCCCTGTTTTTTAAATAACTATAGTACATGCTTGTCAGTTCCATGGTATTGTATTAAGAGTTAGCTCACATACCTCAGTTGGTAGGTAAAACAACTGAGATTGTGGCTACTCTGTTCTGATCTGTATCTCATTGGTACTGTACAGTTTTCTCCCTCTTTTTCCTTCTTTTTCCTCTACCTACACTGCACTGATTTTGTGACCTCACTCACATGCACGCATACTGTGATCTCCTTCTCAACATGTCCTTCTTTGTAATATATGTGAGCATCAAGCAGACTTTCTGTGTCAAGAAAAGCATTCCAACATTACATCAATTATTGGAAGACATGAGTGGCAAAAACTAATAGCCAGACAATATAGCTGGTGTGTCAAAAATCAAGGACAAAGAGGATGAGATGAATAATATAGGTCACATGACAATACCCATAACTGGATATTATAGCCAGTGCATCAAAAATCAAAAACAAAGAGGATGAGATGAACAATAGGTTACATGATGACAACACCAATAGCCAGATGCTATAGCTGGTGCATCAAAAATTGAGGACAAAGCAATGAAATGAACAGTAGATCACATGACATATCATCACATGACTGAGGAAAAATTGCAGAAAAAATCAAGAACAAAAAATGGCAGAGTCAAGAGTAATAAAGCCAAGGTAAGTAGACCTTGTAACCTAGTTCTAGAGATTCAATCCTCTATATTTGACACTTTGTGCTATTAATTGAATACAAACCACATAGCAGAATATCATCTTGTGAGTCTAATGCACAATATCCAATGTTGAAACCACTCCCATATTCCTGCTCTGCCTTCTTGTCTCTAGATGCATTCCTGCAATGCTGTTTCCTTTTCTCAGGATCTCGATCACAGAATTCCTGCAGAACTTGAGCAGTTTTGACTTTTAGAGAGTTACAGTATTTTCTATAAGTAGAGATTGCAATATAATTCTCAAATTTAGCATTACATCCAGGACATTGAGGTATTGAGTGGTGATAGGTCAAAAGCACAGAAGTTTAATGATTTATTGATGGTGACTGCAAATGGAAATCACTCATATCACATGTTCATGTGACTGCAGAGACAAGCCCTTGAACAAGACAAGCCTTTGAACGTGACAATCTTTGCTCTCTCCCACCACCATGCCCTCCTATCAGTCAACCAACCATGCTGATAAGATCATCAGCAACCTTAGAAATGGAATATCTAACAGGTATACTTTGTATCTCTTTGAAAGAACTTTGCTAATGTCTGCCAACTATGAAGCAAGAAGAATGGGAATGAAAATGGGCTCAGGATTTATACCACCTTAGCACAGTGGATACCACTTGGAGTTGATCCTTTTATTGACATTGGCTATGTTTTACTTGCAGGAATCAACCAGAACAAAAAGTTTGTGATGTTTTGTTACTCCAAGTCCTGCTCAACATTTCTGATTTATAGGTATAACAATGCAACATTGGACCTATATAACATGATTATACTCATTCAGCCCAAATTTGAGCATGTTCAAGAAGCGCTCAGTGAGGATCTGACTCAATTGCAACAATTCATCAAACATGTATGTCAATATATGCACATTTCTGAATCATGTCTGACTGATGAACCAAAAGCTGAAAAGGTATGTTTCTCTGACAATTGTTCTAATTGCTCACTTGTGCTGTCAGGCCACTCCATCATGGGCACAATCCATCCAGGCCTAGGATTCTGCACCTGAAGATCAGATGACAAATGCAAAAACAAGCTGGAAGCTAGAAAGGAGTCAGAAGATGAATAGCAACCTAAACCCAAATCTGTGCACAACTCTGGGCCTGTTTGCTGCTCACTACGCAAAGCGACACAATGCGACCAAGGTCTGAAAGAACTTTGCCAACCTCAGCCAACTTCTCTTCACTTTGTCCACTCAGCTAACCATACCTTGAACAAGCACTATCCAGTCTAAACCCCAGCACCAACCAGAGTCTTCTCCCTCTCACAATCAACATCAATCTACTCCATTGAACTCAAATTTGTCACCACCACTACAACTTTATGCTCCACAGACCATCTCTCAGCACCGCCACTTTGAAAAATCAATGCACAAAGTCAATGCCAACAATGACTATAGCAATAATGATTATTCTCGTGATTCTCCAAAACTCAAATACTTCTCTTGCACTAACAACTCAGATTTGTTCCACAAGTCAAAGAAGAGGAAGTAAGATAGCTTGATAGTGTCTTTCCTATTGCTATTGCTTGTGTCTCATTATTGTTGCTATTGTTTGCTGTAGTACCATGTGCTGTATTATTATGCTAATAAATAGATTTCATTAGAACACACATTCAATTGTAACGGAATATCTGTCTAATGCAAAGGATATGTATAAAATCAGATATGCTCAGGTATATGGCATATATACCATCTGCCCCATATACAACACACTATTACAATATTGCCACTAGCCAGGTGGGTCCATACATGAAGCCTACCTGACAAGTGGCTTGCAACTCACCATTATAGATCCATGTACCACAATATGTGCTGTGTACTGTCTGGCAGGTGGCTCAGGTAGACTAAAGTATGCAATATATTCTTGTTTATAGATTATACATAGGAGTGGCTATTTTGTAGATGCAACTCCTGCTTGTCACTGATGCTTGCTTGCTTTGTGGAAGAAGTTCTGCTAACATTAAGTGTCTTCTTACAAATACTTCAACAACAGGCATCTGGGCATTTATCAGTGCTGAGGATGGCAACTACAATGCCATACAAAAGAACAAAACATATTGTATTAGTGCAGTTAGTGCATATTAAGAAAGCACTCAGCAATATATTGGCTTGACAAGTTGGGGAATTTGAGAAGCAATATTAACTACAGCTTTAGCAACAAATGTGCCAGAGTGCTATATAGAGGAAATTCAATTTCTGCAGATTAAAACTGAAGAGTTGAGAAACCAGTGGTGCCACAACAGGTACCACTTGCAAACACATCCCAGGATTAGGTAGTGTTATAGCAGATGCAGAACCAGGATATACATGGGCAAGGGTATTCATGCATTGATGATCAAGGAGTGGTCCCCACTATAGCCCAACTGCAAAGTTATTGCTTTGTCTAGTTGCTGTACTGCCAAGTCATAGACCTGGCAGAATGTGGTGTTATCTCTATTGTAGTGCTATCTGAGTCCCAAAGGGTCCAGGCCTCTGCTCCATTCACTGACATGTACATTGCAAAATACTCCTTATTCTCACACTTGATCTTTGGCCATGCCAATTTCTTGGGAATCTTTTGCAAATGTACTTTTATACAACCTCTTCCTAGTTGCATCCTCCTTGTTAGGATAGTCCATTGATGCTGCTGATATCTCAGCCTATTTGTTGCCCATGGCCATCAGGAATTCTGACTCACTTGAGCTAGCATAATACATGTTGTTGTTCACATCTACCTCAACATGTTCTTCACTATTTATAGTGACCATCTCAACTTCCTTGTCTTGCTAGTCACATCCATTATATGAAGCAATTTCTGCATCATCTTCAGACTTGTTTCTCCTCCCTCTCTGTATGCACTGCTCATATAAAGGCCTTTGGCTTTTGTAGCACCAGTTTCTTAGTTAGTAAATTATGTTCTGCATGTGATCCATCTATCAAAGATCCTTGTATGCTGAGTGATTTGGTGTAATAGAAGGCTTGACAAGCACTTTGCATTGTAGAAGAAGCACTCACAAACTGGTTGTATAGTTGAAAAATCACATTTTTTAATGTACAGTGCTGTCTGGATTGATTAAAGTGAAGAACATAGTGCTTGAGCCAATGTTTGGCTGCTCCATTTAGGAATTCAGAAAGGACAAATTTCCTTTTCTGATCCATGCAATTTCCACTATATAGACATGCTGCCAGATGGTAGCATACCTCCATGGTCTTGTCCTTGAGGTCACTGAATCTCAACTTTCTATGGTTGGATATATTTTGGATCCACCTTCTGTGGCTTCATCCCATTGGGTAGGCATAATGCAATGCCCACTGCATCATCAAAAATACTAATACTTACTAGTTGGCAATGCATAATGTTGTTATAGGCTTTAGTGGCCTTGTTCATACTAGGGGTTTTATTTGTTCTTCTGCTGGTGTAAGCCATTGAGAATACTTATGCAATTCTAGGTAATAGTATGACTTCCTTCTGTAGTTATCTTATTCTTACCCTTAGATTCCACCTGCATTGGATAGTCAACAATCTCCTCAAAGTATAGATCCTCAAATCCAGCACCTCTGATATTCTCATAACTCTTATTTTGCAAATGTTCAACAAATGCTTGCCTCATTTTGTCAATGGGCTCCAGCCCATTGAACAGTTATGCAGAAGTCCAGTCTGAAGTGTTTGTGGACATTGGTCTACAAAAGGCAACCAGCAAAGAAAATGTGGACATAGCAAATTCTGAGTATGATATGATTATAGGCATGCTATAAATGCAGAAGCATCAAGTAGTGCTTGACTTTAAAGCAATGTAGTGATTGTGGATGGAGTCTCCATCCCTGCAGTGTGCTAGATGCTAGACAGCACTAATGGTTGTCTTTGGCACTATAGGGCATTGAAACAAAAGTGTGCACCCTTGAAGAAATGACTCCATGACAAATGGAGGAGATCAACAGTGTAAGATGCCATAGAAGACATGCAAGCTCAGAGTTTGCTGGAGGGTTGTCCAGCATTGCTATTGTCCAAAGCAGAGTTTTTAGAGTATGAGAATACTCTAAAAGGGGAGAAGCTGAGTAAAGAACCATAGTTTAATAATGACTTTGCTCAGAAAGTAGGGAAGAAAAAAAGTAAGATTCTAAGAAAGATAATGGTTGACAGTATGGAATGCCAACCAATATTGTTCAAGGTGAAAGTGGAAGACTTGGTCACAAGTGATCCAGTAGAGGTAGAGAACAGAGAACAGACAGTGCTAGAAGATGGTACTGCAAGTGTTAAATCTGAGCAATTGCTATAAAATTAATGACTGCCACTGCCAATGTTTGAATGAGAATTTAATCCATGAATGCCCCAAGAGTGGAATCAGTTGGTCACACCAATGTGGGCATGAGATGGACATCAGTGGTTAAGTTGCTTTGAAGTGTACTGCTAGATGAGAGATGAGGAAATATTGCAAACCAAAAAAATATAGCATGAAGAGAACTGGATTGTATCCCAAAAGTTGGATGGAGTGCCAACAGTTTGCCTAAATATACCAGACAATACTGAAGTAGAAATATATGCACTAGAAGAAAATTATTGGTCCATGTATACTTAGGAGATTAAAAGGCTAGGACAAAGAGATGTGCATGACTGAGGAAGATATACCACTACTGAGGCAGCAGTGGCAGGAAGAATTTGCTGATATAGTCAATAGTACCAAGAAGGAATTACTCTCTTGGCAGGAGGTTAACCATGAGATTAGCCTCATCAGATATACCACTTGCCAAGGTGCCCTCTGCCTCTATAGCAGCTTGGCACATGGAAAGTCTGACCAAGCCAAAGCTGTGGCTAGTTTGGCTAAACAATGCCCTGTTCAAGAATTTGATGGACTAGTATGGATGGTCTGATTTCATTTGGATAGATTTATAACATACCTAGCAGCATTTCACTGTCTATATTCTTCTATTCCCCCCTCTGTATAAGAGTTGAAATAGATAAAATTGAGTCTAGATTTTCTTCAACCAACTAAACTGTTTGTCTGGATTGCACATCAAATATGTATGTGATTTACAAGCCCTCTTTTATGATATATTACTCAAAAAGGTGTTGCAAAGATTTATGATGTCACTATTACTTGCACTTTTGTTCATAATAACATTGAATCTTCATTCTTGAGTCAAAGAATGATCAAAAAGAATGTGTTCACATGAGTCTTATTCAATGTAATTATATAAGTACTATGGAGGTCATATTCTAAACATTGATAGAGGATCCAATATGTCTAACAAATTGACTTTGCTTCATTGTTTGAAGACTTCAATCCAACATTGTTACCACAAACTTCACCAGCAGTTAACTGAACCTGTTTAAAAACATCCTGTCTAAAAACATTTAAACAAACCACTATTGTGTAAGTATGTTGACTTCTGTCTAGCTATCTAGACAGTCTGGGAATGAAATCAAAATAAAATTTTTCAAATCAAAATTTTTTAAGGGCATTTTGACCTACCTACTTATTTGCTTACTAATTTTTTTCAAATATAGTAATCAGATCACTAGATAGTTCCAAATTGAGCCATTATTTTCCACCATTTTTTTTACCATGTCTGTTGAAATCACAGGCTACCCATTTACTCTCTGTGCTAAACCTATACAGCAACAGCCAAAACCTTCCAATATTTGATACTTTTGAAAAGACCACTTTATATTAAATCAAATCAAATAGCTAAATTCCCCAAAATAATATACATTATACTCTACTATATAGGCTTAAATTTGACAGCAGTACTAAATTGTACAATGAGCTGTAGCATGAGCTATAAATATAACTCTTTGAAGCTGATGGGTTATTGAAAAAGTTTTATTGCTAAATATATATACATAAGTGAAATATTTACTATTTCTAGTGCTTGGTCCACATTTTCTTGGCCTGTACTATTGCCTCAATCCTCCTAGACATTGAACTTATTAAGCTCTGACACACCCTTAGTAGTATAGCCTCCCAGACTTTCTCTACTCTTTTCTAAAGTTTCTGGACCTTATTAGGAGGAAGTTCATACTTTTTGAGCTCATTTTTGACATAAAAACAGAAATGTTCAATAGGATTCATATTAGTATTCTGGAGGATGAACTCCAGGTATTTCTACTATTAGTCTAGCATACTATGGAGTAGAGGTGGAGAATATAATTTTTAAGCAAGACAATAACCCTAAGCACACCAGCAAAACAGCTAAAAAGTGGTTTGGAGACTATGATATGACTGTCTTACATGGCCAGCACCTCTTGTACAACTCAGCATCTATCTTATTGGATTAACAAGCTCATATAGTAAAACAGCAATAGCCAATCAGACTTTTAACCTTATTGTATACATCAACTGATAGATAGATTCTGTTGTAGCTATGTGCTTTTCAGCACTTGTAACACAATGTGCTCTGCTTTTTTTGCTGGGTTTTCTGCCTGATTTTCCAACACAAGTGCTAAGCATCTTGCATTTGAAATATCTTGAGTATCTCACCTCTATCCTTTGGAGACCAAATTTCATTGCTTAGTTGTTGTGGCGGTGTGAGCCCAGACCCAAAACACAGCCATGATCTAGCACAGATTTACTTCGGATCATCTGATCAAGAAAACTAATTTCATCAGCACAGTACTTACACTGTGCCAACACCTAAAATTTACCTACAATTTTACTTACAATTTTACATGATTTGACTTTCTATTTATCTTTTACAAATACTTACTTACTATAAATACAGAGAACTAGCTACAGACAAAAAAGAGTTTTATTCTGGTTAACTTGGACTGGTCAGAACTCTAATTACTCATGTCACACCACTGCTTTATTAGCCTGGCATTACATATTTTTAACCTATTACACTCTACAACTTGACAACTTGTACTTCACATTAACTGAAACACCTTTGGTCTGATCAACCAAGACTATCTGAACACATGAGTAACTTACCCGAACATCTGAAATACTAAAAGGGGCCAGAGATGGCAACAGAAGCTAGCACTAGAAATACAGCTAAGGACAGACCCTTAGTTGATAATGGAATAACAGAGTTGGCAGGGCCTAACTCTGGAGAGAATGATTCTCTCCAAACCAAGAGACAGTATAACATAGACAATACTGTAAAGAACAAAAATAATAGTAACCTAGGAAACATGAGCATTTTTATGGAAGATTCTGAGAACTTTGAGCTGAACCCAGTAAGTAACTAGGTGCCTGAATCTGAACTCATGGATGCACAAAAAGAAAAGACCAGTAAAGGAAAAGAAACCCAAGAAACTGGCAACCAAGAAGAAATCAAAAAAGAAGCAGTACAAACCTTAATGGCCTCAACTCAAATAATGGAAGCAATCAAAAACCAGGCCAACGAAAAAATAGAAAAGCTCAACCTGACAAAGGATGAGAAGAGACAAGTGTTTCAATTCATGGTGGAAGAAGATGAGGAAGTGACAAAGGCTTGTGCAGCCCACAAAAGAACTGATAGAATAAATTGAAAATCAGTAGAGCCAATGTCTCACAAAATAGAAGGGATGATTGACTGCATATTAAGTAATAATAATAGAACTGGAAAGGAGATCGAATCTGAAATCCACGCAAGCAAGAGGATTAATAAGGAAATCTTCCTAGGGCAAGCATTCCAAAAGCTCAATCACAATAGATCATGCCCTCCTGAAAGACCAGGTGACTCTTCTGAGAGTAGTGATAGTGACAATGATATACTGGGACTCCCTGGACCTATCAAAGTCAGACAGGCAACCCGTGATGACACTGAACCAAGGCGCTATCCAGACATAGAAGAAGCTCCACAAGCTTCTAAGGGGAGGTACGGGGCCATTAGGCCCACTCCCCCCAAAAAATATGATGGAGAAGCCAGTTTGTGTCTCAAAGCGCAGCTTACTGTGAAAAGGGAAACATACCTAAGGAAGACAAGGTCCAGGAAATCTCATACTACCTAAGTGGTGATGCCTATAAATTCTATCTAAATGAAGTATCTATGGAGGAATATAAATGGGACTTATCTAAGTTCTTTCAACTATTGCTTCCTGCCAAACTTCCACCTAAAAAAGCAGCAAAAATTAGATATGTTCAAGCAGAGGCATCTCAAAGTAAGATCTTACACTGCAGAATTAAAAAACATGTACCAAATAGTAGGCTATGCATACAAGCAAGAAAAAGTAAGGAAGCTATGGAATGGGCTGCAACCCTGTTTTCAAGAAAAACTTTTTGAAAATAGGTATAACTCCAAATGCTCCAAATGGGAAGAGATAGTAGACACTACCAAAATGTATGAAATAGCCAGAGAAATGAGTATGGAAGACCACAAGCGTGACTACAAAGGGGGTCAGAACTCTGAATTCAAACACATAAAGGAAGGATGATTCAAAGATGTACCCAAGGAACACAATAACAATCCCAATCAAGGAAATAAACAAAAACCAAGGAAGGAATGGCAAGGACAAGTGACCAAAAACTCCTAAGCTCAGCAATGCTGAAGTGAAGAAATATAAAAGTGAGGGACAATGTTTCAGATGCAGAGAGAAGGGCCACATATCTAGCAACTGCCCAGAAAATGACAAGGTACATTTGTCATGGTCAGGACCACCGGGGGTCAGAAGCAATAACATAAGCTTCAGCCTCTCCAAAACCAAGATCCTAAAGGAAGCCAGACAGGCAGAATTGAGGAGCCTGAGAACATGCATCCAAGTGGCTGCCATACAGTTTGGAAATGTAGAAATCAGAAGGGTACCTCGAGAAAGAAATTGTTGGAGAAGGATGCAAAAGAACAATCCTAAACAGGACCCACCTATTTATAGAAAGCTGGGTAACCTAGACCAAGTAAGCAATGCCAACTTAGGGCTCAAAAACCCCAAAAGAAATGAAGATATGAGTGACCCCTATGAAGCCAGAGCATTGTATCTACTGGAGTCCCAGCAGCCATATCCAGGAGATGAGAACTATAAACCTTATAGTAACAGCTTGCAATTCATTACCTACCAAATCCCTTATAACAAATACATCCTATACAACTTGCTTGTGGGTGGAAATGGAGTTGTTATTCACAAAAATTGGGTTACTTCAAATGACCAATTGGTGGCTCAAAAGTATGCATTATATCAGGCAGACTACTGGGGTCAGAAGGTCAGAGAAATAAAACAATGAAAGAGGATGAGAGCAATTGGATCCCCTTATGCTAAGCATCTGGCCTGGATACTTGAGAAAGGATACAACCGGTTCCGATCTCGGAATCAGTTCCAGAAGCTGAAAAGATTCCATGTTCAAACCATAGAAGGAATGAGTCCAAAATCGAAATTCTACAACATATTTGATGCACAATTAACAGCTGGAACCCTTATTTGGGCTGAGGTAGCCAAAAGAAATAGTTTCGATGTCTGAAGATGGTATTGCACCAAGGTATAGTGAGAAGCTAAGAGAACTTGCAGTTTTGACCGGGAATTCTGGAATCAAAACCGGGACCTGGATCTCAAATGCTTAGAAGGTTTGGCTAACATTGATGCCAGAATGAGCAAATTTGTGGAACTTATGACCAGACTGTTGAAAAGTATTGAAAATCACAACAGGGAAAGCCATGATCTGAGTGTATGCGCAATCAAATATGGACAGCTGGTCAGGGCTCTTCTTGATTCAAGTTTGCTCGGAGATTTTGTATCCACCACCTTAGTAGAGCAACTCAGATTAAAGAAGACTGATCTCATAACTCCACTCAATATTCAAATGGCTGCCCAGGAATCCATGTTTGATACAATATAAACTAGTTGTAGTTAGTATGTGTGATATACTAAGATAGATAATTGATACACACCTCAGTACGTTGTATTAACGACTGAGGTGTGCCAGTATCCGAATCCGACTGATATCCTTTGGCTGTACAGTTTCCAACTTCCTTAATTGTATGTCGCGAGTCATGTGCGTCCAGAGCATTGTGAGCCTCTGTCCAATAATCCAGATCCAAAGTAAATTACTCAGTAGAAGCAAAACTTGAATATCAAGGTATCAAGGAAAGCTGGAGGTTTGACATCATGAATCTATCCAGATACAATGTAATACTTGGAACACCTTGGTTTTTCCAGCACTAAGCAATGGTTGGACTGAACCCGGCTCAAGTAATCATTGGAAGCAACAAATCTACTGAAATAAAAGGATTGGGAGTCCAGAAGTTGGCTTCCAGAACCATGAGAGTTTATGATCAGAGGATAGAAGAAGTAAGGAAAACCTTACTAGAATATGCAAGCCCCATATGTCAATGGGCGGCGGAAGCACCGCTGCCCCTGCTACAAGCCATTAATCACAAAATACCTCTTATAGATGAAAACAAAGTCTACAGCTGGTGCCCATCTAAGTGTCCAGAAGCATTACTTTTACAATGGACTAAGAAAAGGGATGCTTATCTGAAAACAGGGCACTGGGCAATAACAACTGGACATAGTTCAGCCCCCATGTTATGCATCCCAAAACCTGGCGTCCCACCCCAACTATGGACAGTAGTCAACCTTCAGAAGCAAAATGCAAATACTAAGAAAATGAGTTCCCTGTTGCCTAATATGGAAGGGATTCTCCAAAGAGCATTGCATGCTAAGTATCAGTCTCTGATCAACAGGCAGAATGCCTATGAACAAATTTGTGTAGTACCAGAACATGTGGGATGCACCACTGTCAACACTCCTAGCGGAACTATGGTTAGCTATGTAGTCCAACAAGGTGACTGCAATGCCCCGGCCACTTACCAGACACTTCTGAATCACCTTTTTTCAGAATATATTGGATGATGGGTGGACATATACTTGGATGACATAGTAATATATTCCAACAGTCTGGACAAACACATTAAGCATGTCCAGATTGTCATTGACATACTAAAGAAGGAGAAACTGTATCTAAGCGAATCCAAAATGAAGCTACTGGCCAACAGAATTAAAATACTTGGTCGAATTGTGGACGACAATGGTATCCAGATGGACTCAGAAAAGGTAGATGCTCTGGTCCAGTGGAAAGTTCCTACCAACCGCCACCTGTTACAAGCTTTTTTGGGTGCAGCAGGATACTTCACGGATAACATTGACCAAGTATGAATACTAATGGAAATACTCCACAATTTAACAAGTGAAAGCATACCTTTCCAATGGACCAGTACCTGTCAACAGGCTTTTGATGAGATAAAATTGCTAGCCTATAAATGTAGGGACCACTACCAAGTACCATTGAATTACGCGGAAGGGGCTGAACCAATCCATGTTGTAATGGACGGATGTATCACTGGCATTGGTGGAGTGAGAAGCTAAGGAAAGGACTGGAAAAATGCTAAAGTGGCAGCATTTTATTCTGCCAAACTAAGTCCAACAAAGCAGAATTATCCGACTCATGAAAAAGAACTACTTGCTAGAATTGAAACCATGATGAGACACCAAGACATCCTACAAGGTGTCAGATTTAGGTAGTACACAGACCATAAGAGACTGATACATCTTTTAAAGCAATGGGAGCTTTTGGCCAGACAAGTACAGTGGATTGAGAAACTGTCCATGTTTGACTTTAAAATGGTATACTTACCAGGAACAGAGAACATACTGTCCAATGCCTTATCTTGCATCTACTCCAACGAGTCACCTGGGACCGTACGCTCCAAATTTGAGTACATGGAGTATAATGGATTCACAAAAGACACTCTTGTGAAACGTGGCATGACTGCACCAGTACTGGCTGGACTGGAGGGTGGGTTGTTACATCGAGACAACCTAGAAGCAAATATTATTACACAAAGCATGAAAAGAAAAGAAGTGGAAGGTAATCACCAGGGGATTGAGCCTGCTATGAGCAATAATAAGGTTTCCCATATACACATGAACAAGGAAATGGAGGGCAGGATTGGAGTAATAACAACAGAAAGGGGAAGGTACAATCATCACCCAAAAGGAGTAACCAAAGCAAATAAGAAAGGGAAGGAATTGAGAATGTCATTAGCCGGACAAGCCAGCCAGATAGAAGAAAATATGAATAATGAATTAATGGCACAGGTATTATCAGGAATAGATATAGTAAAGGCAATCAAACATAAACATGACACTGATAGTACACTAAAGAAAATCTTTGAGCAACCAGAAACATATAAAAACTTCGACGTTAATAAGGAGTCAGGATTAATATACTTGAAAAAAGGGAAAAAAAGGATCTTGTGTATTCCAGACATAGTTATAGACAACTGCAACTTAAAAGACATAATTATCAGTGATGCACACTCCTTATTAGCCCATCTAAGTCATAAAAAAACCTACAACTACCTCCAAAACTATGCCTGGTGGAAATCCATGGCACAAGATATACAGGCTTACTGCAAGACCTGTATAACTTGTGAAAGGGCTAAACCCAACAACCAAAAGCCCTATGGTCTTTTAAACCCCTTGGATATACCATTAACACCATGGGAATCTATTGGGATAGACTTTGTGGGACCACTTCCAGAATCCAAAGATAGAAATGCCAAATATGATTCAATCACCATTATAATAAACCTGCACTTGGCAATGGTCCACTTTGTACCAAGTTGCAGCAACTACAAGGCCCAAGACATAGTAGAACTAATGTTTGCCAAAGTTTATAAATACCATGGACTACCCCAAACTATAATAAGTGACAGAAACAAGTAGTTCACAAGCAAATTCTAGCAAAGACTTAGTGAGCTAATTGGGACAGAACTAAATATGGCCAGCGCCTACCACCCTCAGTCAGATGGGGCAACAGAATAAGCCAATAGAACCGTGGGCCAAATGCTGAGATCTTGTATTGGAAAGGACCAAATAGATTGGGTACAAAAATTACCAGTGATAGAGTTTGCCATCAATAATGCATGATCTGAAAGCACGGGATACGCTCTATTCTTCCTTAACTCTGGACAAATGCCACGATCTCTCATTTGGAATAGTAACAAACCACTAGAAAAGGAATACACAGGGGTAAAAAACTTTGCAGAGAATTTAAAACTTGCTATCATGGCAGCTTACAATCATATAATTGGGGCAAGAGTCAAACAAGTCCATAACACCAACCAGAAGTGGAGGGTAGCTAAATTCACAGCGGGAGACTATGTATACATTTCTACAAAGAATATATCAATCAACAAAGGACTAGCGAGGAAGCTATACCCCAAGTATATTGGGCCATACAGGATTATGGAAGAACTAAAAAATGAGTTGTTCAAGGTCAAACTCCCACATGCCTTGAAACAATGAGGAGTGCATGATGTCTACCATGCTTTGTTACTGAGAATAC
>JAGGAP010000501.1:0-21107 GCA_017657235.1 Termitomyces sp. T73sscA
CTGATAGTCAAGACCATGCGGATCAGCGTTTTGAGCATAAACAAGAAGGTCTGGCAACACCTTCCTCTGTTCATGAAGCTCTTTCCAAAGAAAATGGAGATTTGATGGATCACCCAAGATAGGTCAGAGACTCTTCCTCCGCGCCTCGACACTCTTTCATGCCATAGTAGAATAAGTAGAGAACCAGACAAATGAAAATGATTAGTCACTTACGGTCCGTCCGGTGGGTCTTTCAAGCTCAGGTTTTCATATCGGTCAGCCCATTTCCAAAGCAATACATGTCCAAGCCTTGCGATGGGTAACAAGATTGATATATTCAGGGAAACGGAGGACCTCTTCAACAGAAAACCTACGTCTTCCGTCGATGCAAGGCAGGGCGCTAAGAGTGAAATCCAGCGGTCTATCTGACATTCGGACACCCTTGTACAATGCAGACATTTGCCATTGCCATTGACACCGCTCATTGCATTATAATTGTGGACAAGCTGTGAGTCGTTCCCATGAATATACACTGACTGTGCTTACATCTCGGCCTTCGAAATACTTATCTAACCGATCAATACCAGAACAACCACATTCACGCTTCGAGAACCTCTGCGTCGGCTTTTCCATATGCATTCCCGAATCTCCCCTGCCTGTCCATATACCCTCGACTCGACCCACCCCAAGCCATCTCATTATCCCCTACTGAAGCCGTCCATGGAACACATCTACGACCAGAACAAGAAGATCGCCCGTTCCCAACCAAACCCTAAGTTCACCAATTCCTCGCCCGTCCGCTCGTCTCCCTACATCACGCCTCATTTCGCTGCGATGTGAACCCATACATTCCATCTCCAATGTCCATCTACACAAGTATACTCCCCGCGTAGGCCAGGAGTGCCAAGCACGTAAGCGGCCTTGGGTCGGCTGTTTGATCCGCGATTTGTGCGAACCGAGCCAGGGAAAACGAGAGCGTCGGTTTGTCGTTCCCAGGCCGGCCGGTAGTTCGAACGGGGAGGGAAGGATAGTGCGCTTTGTGCGAACCCTTGAGAGGGGGTGGACTTCGACAACACCGACCCGGAGCCGTGTTTGTGTCTGCGTCTGCGTCTGCGATGACAGACGGGGCGGCCACTCGAACTTACAAAAGAGGTTGTGATCTGCCGCGGCGCACTCTGTTGTCCCAGTGTCCCAGGGAAGCACTTTCATCGTCTCGTGATTACAGACGCGTACTTTACTGTTTCTGTTTCTGGCAGACCTGCTGACGAGACTACGACAAATCAGATTGCTCGACCGGCTGCAAGCATAGTGTCCCCCGTCAATCCGATGCGATGCGACACGCCGAGGCTTAAGTAACAAAGCCTATGCGGCGTTCAGGCATCCACTCCTCCCGCTAAATTGCGTAGCGCCCGCACATGCGCATGTCCCCCGGTGCCAGTGCTGCGCTATCCCTCGGGCCTTCTTGTCCAAACAAAGTTTTCGGCGCTTCGTCTTTCTCAGGACGACGAAACAATTGGCTCGAAAACTCCCTATGACTCAATTACACTTTCATTTCCTCTCGTTCTCGTCCTCAAACCTCAACGTACCAGCACTCAACATATCGGTCACCCTCTGTTAGGCATGTCATCAAGTAGCACGACGCAGCCAGAAGCGCACAGGGTCCATATGGCACGCGCGATCGTGAAACTGAAATATTAAGTCGCGATGTCACTTGATTGAAACAAGGTGCTACTATATACCAAGTTGGTATCATTTATCTTTTTCTCTCTACACTGCTCGGCGGGGTTCCTTTCCACTCGTCACAGAACTCCTTGTCCAACCCAAGTAAGCGAGTGCCGCATCCTGCCAAGCAACAGCTGCGGTCAACGAAGAACAAATCGACGCAAAAACTGTTCATGGCTCAATGACTCTAGGTCTTGCTCTCGACTCATTATCAGCTCGTCACCCAAACGTTACAACTCCTCCAATTGCCGTTCCTCGTCATCAAGGCATTGCTGTTGCAGTTCTGATAATCTCTTTTTCAACATCCGCCCGCTCGGGTCGCGCGCATCCACAAACAGTCGCACCAGCGCATGATGCACGACGCGCACCTCGCCCGCATCACATATCGCACGCCACATCTCCGGGCTTGCGCGGTTGATCGCGAGGTCCGCGTTGTACGCATAGGGCAGGCGCACGGCAGAGAAGGCGTTGGTGGGTAGCACGTGGGGTCGAGGGCGGCCTTCATGCGTGCGAGCACGCGGGTGTCCGGGGTGTACACGAGGATGCGCGCGTTGAACTGGGGCGGGAAGCCGTGCTCGCTGACATCGGCGGCGGCGGCGAAGGCCCAGGGGAGGGCGAAGAGCTCGTCGAGGTAGACAGCATGCATAAAAACCCAGTAAGCAAATTCCACATCCTGCGAAGCAACAGCTGCGACCAACGAAGAACAAATCGATGCGAAAACTTCTCATGGCTCGATGACTCTAGGTCTTGCTCTCAACTCATTATCATCTCCTTGTCAAAACGTTCCAACACTTCCAATCGCCGTTTCTTGTCATCAAGGCATTGCTGTTGCAGTTCAGACATTGTCGTCTGAAACTCCTGCTCCCGCTCCTCTTGCCCCCAACTCGCTTGGTTGTTCTCTTCCGTCTCATTTTTGTTGAAATCATCTTCTCGTTGGCCTGGAATTCAGACTCACGTTGCTGCTGGGCCTCCTCGAATCCAGATTCGCGCAAATGCTCAGCGCGATCAAAGATTCCTTCCGTTGCTTTGTCTCAGTTCCTGCGACCACTCAAAAATCTTCTGCATTCTCCTCGAGAAAATCAAGGGTGCTCGCCGTTTGTGCATGCTGCCAGTGCATTCGACACTATCTGGAGTCTCAGGATCTTTTTGGATGAGTGGACCTTGAAGTACATCTTGGATGAGTGGGCTGTTGACTCTCGTAATTTTTGGCCATAACGAAGGAGATACACCTTGAAATCTATCTTGGATGAGTGGGACGTTGACACTCGTAATTCTTGGCCATAACGAAGAAGGAAATATGTCCGATACCTGTGTCCAGTGCCTTTGAATCTATGTATACAATGGATGGCTTAAACAACTCACACCATAAATACTACTGACAAATTAGAAGTTTCCGTACATTTCACATGTGAAGGTCTGCGGCAATACCTTCCTCACACGTCTGGGACTGAATCTCACCGGACCCAATGATGCTCTGGTGTTATGGGTTAAGTTGTATGAGCTTCCCATGAAAAGACTTGCATTACCTCGTCTGATATTTTCAACTTAGCGAAGTCTAGGTTGAACCTTGATCGCTTTCGCTTGAAATTCTGCTGCATATCCTGGCACGTTGGATGCTTTGGCTTTTGTATAACGTCAAAATCGTGTCCTTCTGACGTTTGAAGCAAATCTCAAAATCCATCTCCGCCTGCGCTTGTTTCTTAATGTGCGACATTGACACGCGGAACACCCTCCAACGCAGTTGTTCGGGATTCAGAAGAGCAACAAAGTGCCGAGTGTCCCTCCTGAAGCGTTCTTCTTTCCGAAAACGGAATTGCTCGATCGGTGATTTCTTCGACCACTACTTCACTTGCTGACAAAAGATCATGCTGCGTTTTGATTCCCCAGTGTCCCGCGTGGCCTCTGATGCGTTCAATCGGCGATCTCTCTCGCTTTCATGGTGCAGAAATATTTTCTGCCGTTGCTCTTGAAAGCGCATAAAAGATGGAAAAAATTTGTGCTCTTTGAATGTGTGCTCTCCTATGGATCGCCTTGTTCAGCCAGATGGGCGGATTGCGCCTGTTTATCACTAGATTTGGTAGACGTTGGCCTTGTCAAAGAATTGAGGCTTTCAAGAAGAGGTGGAAAAGAAGGTTGAAATGGACTCCCGATCAATCGACGTGGCGCTTGAGAAATCTGCGTATATTGTTGACCATTGGATTCTGTGCAAGTTGGAGGTGAGAAAGGGTGAAATGAACTCTTTGTTGAGGATGGCGATGAAGTAACTAATTTTGAATTCACAGGCCTCGAGCTTCCATTAGGAGGTACCGGCATAGGCTAAACATTATGGATTACTGTTAGGATTCGTCTACTCATCAACTCCAAAGCTCACCGTGACCTGTTCCTCAGCGATTTCCCCCATTCCTTTCATGAATTTGTCAAATTGTTCCACCAAAGCAGCATTGAGAGCATCGCATTTCTTTGTCAATTTCTGGCGACCCTCACTTAAGAGTTTCTTTCGCGTTGTACTATACCACTCCGCTCGCTTCCCGCGCATCTCTTGCTCGATTTCAAAAGCGTGTGCACCATCTTGCTGCCCCTGGACAAATATGGCCTCTCGTGCATCATCAGCCCTCTGAAATCTCTCCTCTTGAAGAGCGTCTGCTTCTCCAATCACATCCGTGATTCCAGTCGATGGGGTGTCAGGGCAAATGGTTACGCCTGCTTTCGTTTTTCTCTCATGAATAGCATTTATCAGAGACACGGCATCGCCTCCGCGTGTATTAAAACTCGTTTCATGCTAGAAGCCAGTGCGATCCTTACTCGTGGCCTCGATGTGAATGCAGTACAGCGCGCCGCTTGCGTCAGTAATATCGTCGACCAACTTCAACCAGGCAGCGACAAGCATCGGTTTCTGGGATGAAACCACGTTATTTTTTCAGGTTGAGCAACCGTCATGTGGCAGTCCATGGATATTCCTGTGTCTCCAAAGGTGTACCGGGCAGTGCACCTGAAACAAATGTTACGAATAGTCAAGGATCATGTTTTTGGGCAGTACCCATAGCGATGTTCGGGACGAAATGTCTGTGGTCTGAGTAAGTAACCTAAAATCAGTGTAAAGTGCGATATTACCCATCCATTACATCTACACGAGCTTGAGTAGTACGTGACAAAGGTAGGACCAGGGAACTAACTCATGTGAAGCCGTTCTGCACCACCTTTGATCTTACGCTTGCATTCTGCAATAAAATTACCAAAGTCTGAGGCCGGAATGGAAGGCGAGGATAAAGGCTCGGGGTGGCAGAAATATCTTGTCACAGGTTACTAAGTATGTAAATTATGTGATTAAGACGAACACTGCCGTCGTGGTTCCCATAAAACCGGCCCTACTCCGCTCCCGCCTGCCTTTCTTACCTTACTTTTCTTTCCTTTGTTCCTACCCAATCACTATGTTCGCTAAGACCGCTGTAATTCATTGCTTGGCTGCGTTTTCCGTAGTTGCCTACGGTGCCCCTGAGCCTGTTGACAGACGCCAATGTATGTCACTTGAAGGAACATGAAACAATGCGCGTTAACCCTATTCTAGTTAGCGGTATCTTCGATTCCATAACATCCGCTGCAGCATCGGCAGTAACGGGTGAAGGTGGGATCCAAATTGCTTATTTTTGCTGCATGCAGTTCAAATAGCGTGTGCAGGTCCTTCTATAGCTAGTGGCATAACATCAGTCGGAGGAGATATTGCTGGCGCTGTTACCAAGATCGCAGATGGCGTCTTTAAATCTGTCACTTGTGCGTATTCCCTTGTCAGCGAATACCTAAGGTACTCTGGTTGAACTTGATCTTTACAGCCATTGATGGAAAAGCCATCACGGTAGTGACCAGTGAAGGTGGTGAAGCCATCACACTTGCAACTGATGCTGGTGCAGTCGCAACGACATTTGCAGGATCTGTTTTTTCCATTGCAACAAAAGCAGCAGTGTCTGTGGACTCTCAAGCCACTCAGACGAATGTCGCTGTTCGGACCTACCCTTTTGGCTTCACTTCCGCACATGCGGTGGGCCTCATGATGGTTATGAGTGGTGCTCTTGTGGGTGCCATGGTCACTATATGATTTAGCACCTGAAGGCCTGAGTCTTCTGCCATTGCTGGCTATCCTCTCATGTTTGAAACATAGACCTATCCCATAATATAATTGTGACCTCATTTTATGCTACTACAATGGGTAATCCTGCTGTGATGTGTGTCTCCATTTCTCAATGCAATTGCTGAAGAATGTAATAAAGTTGTTGGGTAGATGAGGTGGGTTATTAGTGTTGAGGAACAAGCTAATGTGATGGATGGAATAAGCCAATCGGACTTTTAACCTTATCATGTCAACTGGTAGACAGATCCTATTGTGATTGCGCACTTCTCAGCACTTGTAATACCACATGCTCTGCTTCTTTTGCTGGTTTCTCTGTCTGATTTCCCAACACAAGCACTAAGCATCTCTCAAATACCTTGAGTGTCTCACCCCTGCCTACTGGAGGCCAAAATCCATCACTTGGTTGTCAGAAAGAAAAGCTGCAGTCCAAAGAACTGACAAGCTACATGTGAGTAGTGAAAAGGAAGCAAGACAAGAATCAAAGATAGCATAGCTGAACTATATAAATGTCTATAACAGTGAGAAAGACAGAAAACAATGGAGTCATTGTCTTGATGCAACAATGCAATGTGATATGAGTGATGTGATGTGACACATCCAGGGTCAAGTAAGGGTTGGTTCACTTGCATAGACCTCAATCAATTGCTTTGATCAATTCATCTATGCTCAGCTCTCAGTGCTGGAGAGGAGTGGAGGATAATGATGTGAGATGGACACTCAGATATGGTTTAGACACAACAACTGTACTGTGCAAGCAAATAGATTATATTTGGTTGCCCTGTGCTCTCTTGCACAGTCCCAGTTGGAAACCATACTCAAGCCACCAGAGGAGCAAACAGAAGGGCCAGAGACACAAAATTGTACACATGAGAAGCAGCTATATGGAGACAAGCAGAGGGTCCAAGAATCCACTCCTGTGGAACATTGATGTATAGCTTATATGCATCACTGTGCTACCTTCTCAGAAGTTGAATCTTGTAGTCAGCGTGGCCCACAGCTGTAGCAGCTGTTGCAGTGCCCCAATAGAAGCTGTGACCAGAGAACTTTGACAGATCAAAGCTGCAGGAGGCTAATACTGTTTGAGCATTGCAACAAAGACATCCCTAGAGAGGAGGGAGCTGTCAGGATCTGGCAAGAGTGGTGCTTTGTGTGGTTTAGGGTCAAGAGAGAAGAGGTGGTGCAATGCCAACACAGTGCATGTTGTTGAGCCTGCAGGTGCTTTTGTGATGAGGATGGAGACACCTCTACAAAACAGATCTGTTTTTGAGGCAGGAAAATCAAGCCATGCATGGGGGAATCCAATGAGGAGAGGAAGGTCACAGAGTCATGGGTCAGGTGTGTAACCAGGCTAAATTTTTCATTTCTTTCAAAGGTAAACTTGCCACAATGGAGGAAGCCTGTCCAGGTAGTTTTGTTGGCAGTGCTGGTTGAAGCTTCAAATGTATTGAGCATGCCCTGAGATGCTGCTACTAATTTCCAAAGAACATCAAGCATAATGGGCAGCTTGGGGTTTTGCATATGCTCTTTATAGTAGCGCTTGATTCCCCAAATGACTCATTGGACTGTCTTTGGTTTGCATGCATTAAATGGCAAGCCTTTGTCAACATAAAGAGAACAGACTGCTGAGAGGTAACCCTTAATGGTTTTGGGCTGCAGTGCTCTGTTGCCAAGTGTGCAGATCCATTCAACAATGGTGTGGTCAGTAGCTGGAAGATAGTGCCTTGGTCTACTGAAGACTCCAGAGTTAAAGTTAAAGCAGCAGAAGTTGATGTAGAATTGCTGGCCTGTAGAACAGGTTTTCCAAATACTAGCAGCAAGTCCATGCCACAGATAGAAGGCTGCTTGAGGTGTGTGCTTTATACCAAGGGGCAAGGATTTCTGAGATGAGGGCTTTGGGGGGAAGGTAGGAGGCAAGCTAGAATAACTTGCTGTACTGGAAACAAGAGGCAGCATCAGCAAATGCATTCTCTTCAGTAGGAATCCAGACTAATGAGAAAGAGAAATTAAAAGAAGCTGCTAGCATGACAATGGTCTTTAAGACCTGCATGCTTTGTGTTGAGTCTGCCATGCCCAAGTTCAGCCAAGCTACAACTGCTGAGTTGCTGCAGTAAAAGATGATCCAATGACCTGTTCATGAGTCTCTCCAGCAAAGGATTGCATGAAGTATTGCAATAATCTCTTTAAACTGAATATCCCAAGTTTGAAAGCATTGTGATGTACAAGCTAAGAACTAATGGTGTGCTATAACTCCACCTAAGCTTTTTTGTCCACCGGCATCCATATGGACAGAGATGGAGGGCTGCAATGGAGCTATCAGCAGGATGCTATTTCAAGTGGAGCTGTATATGTGCCACCAGCAAATATCAGAGGCTGCAGACTTTGGAACATGATGTATTGCAAACTCTGATTTGAATGAGCAGAAGAAGTCAAATAGCCATCAAAGGAATGAGTGTGAGTGAGGAATGACTTGGGAGGTAAATTGCAGGAACTCAGCAAGTTCTTGCAGTTGGCAGAAGGAACACTTCTGTTGGCTTGATCAGGAGTCCAACAACTTCCTGAGATACATGAACTTGTCAGTGGGGAAACATGCCTCCATTGTGCCAGAGTTAAGCTCCAGCCCCAGAAACTCAAGCTTAGTGGCTGGCCAGACTGTTTTAGAGTTTTGAAATAAGAAACCAAGCTCCTTTTCAAGACCTTAGACCCATTCTACAGCAACATTATGCAGTGAGGGGGAAACAGAGTGATGAAATAAAAGAAGGAAATCTTCAAGATAGTAGCAAAGTGATGCCAGAATATGGTGCTGAATTTCCAGTGCAGAGCCTTAGCAAAGAGGTTAAATATGTAGGGCACTGATTTGAGTCCAAATACTAGTACAATGAGATAATATAACCTTGAGCCCCAACAAAAACTGAAAAGATGCTAGTTCTTGGCTTGCATGAAGATATGATGAAAAGCATCTTTGAGATCTAGCTTTGCTATGAGTGTTCCTTTGCCAAGCTAATGCAGATCTTTCAAAGCATATGAGAACATGTCATAGGAGATATGCTCTTCATTATCTGAAATGCCATCATTCACAGAAGTCCCACCTGGCCATAAAAGATGGTTAATTAGGCAGAGCTTCTCTAGTTTCCTTTTGTGGCCTACTGAGCCCAGTGGCAAGTAGCAGAAGTTAGAGAATAGTGGGGAGGCAAAACAACCAACTGCATAGAGCTGCTTAATCAAAGAGCACATAGATTTTTAACAAAATCATGGTTCTCAAGAGCAGTTTTGAGGTTGTAGCAAGGCTGAGAGTGATCATGTCAGAGTACTACATTTCAAGTTCATTTGTTCTGGTACAATATGCTTAGTTCTGGTCTTTTTCAACCTTTTCTATGTGGTTTTTCTGGTGATTATGTAATCTGTCAGATTTTTCACAGATTGCATAATACAATGTTGGGTTTTGTGCATATGCAACATCCAATGTTATCTTTCCTACAATACCTCTTCTCATGGTTTATTCTTAGTAAATCAGCCAACCTGGCAGTTGGAGTCCTTGGGCTTGTTCTTTTTGGATGTCCCTCTGCTAGGTGTGTTAGTCATTACTATTCTACTAAATAATATTCTAATATACTTTGGAATTTCCTCTGCCAGTTGTGTGACTTAGCCATAACCTCCAAAGGTTGCCTTTAAAGCAGAACAAGTCTCTAGTTTTGGTCTGAGAGCCCCTTCTAGCTTGATTGAATTCTCTCTGTCCCTAAAAGTCTCTTCTTCACTAGTTTGCTTGCCTTTCCTTTGCTTCTATGACTCAACTAGTCCCTCCAACCACTCCTTCTAGTGCTTCAGCATCTGAGGACAATGCCTGGACTTGTCTGCTTGCTCTGAAAGAACAGGTACAAGCCACTCAAGCTTCCCTCACCCTCCACACCACCAAATTTGCCATACTCCACTGGACCACCAACACTATTTCTCAGACCCTCCAATTGCTCTTAGAGCATCTCCCTCCCACTTCTGTTGGTGCTTCAGCATTTCCAGCACTACTGGACCCTCTAGTTCAGACTCCACACTTTAGCATCATTGCTTCCACTTTTGCTTCTACTAAGATTGCTTGCCCTGCCCTTCTAGATGCCTACAACAAAGAGCATGCTACAGGCAAGCACTTCTTGCAGTCCTGCATCACTTACATCCAGCTGAGCAGTGAGGCCTTTAGTTTTGATATGTTGAAGATTGCATGAATCCTGTTCTACATGAAGTTAGGGTGAGCCTCTACTTATGCCCTCCAAGTTTTTCAATGCCCTGAAGACATAGCAAGTTTCACAGACTGGGACACTTTTGAGAAGGACTTTCAAGCTGAGTTCTTTCTTTTAGACTCAGCTAAACCTGCAGCCCTCTTCTTTTGGGATCACAGCTAGTATGGTCAAGAGAAGCACTCTCTCAATGAGTACATTGACTTCTTTCATGCACTAGTTGAGCAGGCTAGGTATCCAGATGGCCTTCAGCTCTGCCTCACCTTTAGAGAGAGTCTCCATCTTACTCTCATGAACAGGATTGATAGTTTAGCCAAAGGTCAACCTGATGACAACTACATAGAGACCTAGTTCAAGATTGCAAGGGACCAATAGCAACTCATAGAGCTAAAGCATGAGCTTTGTTGTCCTCAGACCTTCTCTGCTCTGCCCTGTCCATCTGATTTCCATTTTCTTGCTCCTCCTCTTCCAGTAGTCATGCCTCTTCCAGTCTTTGTCACATGACCCTTACTATTGGGGGTATTTGTAAATAATGACACCTCTCACCAATACTCCTCCATGCCTCTGCTGTATCAGCATTGTAAGAAGCTTGGCCATTTTGCATGATACTGCCCTCAGAGACTAGAAGTGTGCTATCTCTCTCCAGTTGAACAGAAAGAGCTTCTAGTACAGCCTTTTGCTACAAAGAATGCAGCTGGAAATTCTTTTCTAGATGCACTATTGACTGAGCCCTTTTTCTAGGAGCTGAGCAAGGCTGTTGCTCCTTCTCCAGGTCCAAAGAAGGATTTTTAGTCAAGCAATGAATGAATTGTATGCTTCCACCACTTAGTGCTAATTGGTTTGCCTGTTTGTTAGTAGAACCTTGCAATACATCTCCTTTTGTTGATGATTCTCTGGCTGAAACTATAAGCACCTCTGACATACAAAACACTGCTCCAGGTCAAAGTCTCAACTAGGCTCTCCTCTTCTTATTCTCTATGCTCACATGTTCCAGCTTTGAAACAATGCTTATCCTATCAATATATTATAGCCTCTACTCCATCTCCTAACTCACTATGCTTAAATGTAGAAAGAGAGACAACTAATATGCAACAAAAGTGGAGCATCATAGCTCTATTAAACAGTGGTGCTACAGGACTCTTCCTTAATGTGAACTATATGGAATGTCATCAGCTTACTACTCAGCCCTTCTCTCACTCAATCTCAGCCTATGATATCAATAGTATACTTAATAAAGCTGGATCTATCTATTCTGTAGTAGATGTAATGCTTTGCTATTGCAGAATGTCATCAGCTTACTACTCAGCCTCTCTCTCACTCAATCTCAGCCTACAATATCAATGGTATGCTCAATAAAGCTACATCTATCTATTCTGTAGTAGATGTGATGCTTTGTTATTGCATACACTCTGAGCATGCTGCTTTTGCTGTCACTAGTTTGAGAAAGCAAGATATGATTTTGGGATTTACATGGCTCTGAAACTATAATCCTAAGATTGACCAGGCTAAGAGTAAAGTGTGCATGAGCCAATGCTCTTGACATTGTTCTATATGTGCAAATAAGGCAAGAGAGGAGCATAGAGGACAGGTTAAGAAGCATACTGCTATATGTGCTTGTTGTGTAGGTGGCAAACTATTTGCACTTCTAGTTGAGTGTCATTAAGTGTGAAGAGTACTTAGCAGTGTCTGTCCAATGATGAATATTGTGTGCACATTGCTGGAAGAGGCTGCAAAGGCCTGCAAAACTGAGAAGTATGTTGAGAGGAGTATGAGGAGGATGTGAAGGGAGGAACAGTCCTTGATGCCAGTAGCCATAGATCTGTTAGACTCAGTCTGTTCCATGTTTGTACATCTAAACTTTGATGTCAAATGCAGCTTGCACAAGTCCATAGGCTAAAACTCATGGTGGGCAATATCTAGCAGCAGGCTTGTCTCAATAGCAGAAAATAATGCAAGCAAAGATTTACCAGCAGAAGAACAATCACTGACTTCATCCTCTCTGGCTGCAATACATGAGCAGACAACCCTGCCCCCAGCTTTTCCAGCCTTTATTACAAGTGAAGTGCTGCCAATGCACAAAACATAGTCATCATGCCAGCTAAGGCCACATCATTACTTTGTGGTCCAGGTTGTATTGGTTATAGCTAGAGCATTTATTGAGTGGCCCATGTGGCTTAAATACAGCTTTGGTGTTTGAATGCATTAAGGCTTAAATAGATATGACATTTATTAGATTTTATATGAACTATGAAGCAGGAATTAATAGAGTAATGGTAACCTGGGTCATTGCTATTTGAATGATGTTCAATCTGCCAGGAGTTTGATTCCTCCTTAATGCAGTGCTAATCAGTGAGAGTTTTTGAATTCTCCTTTAGTTGCCTCTTTATAGTTGCCCTCTTCCTCCTCAATTATTAGAATAGGAAGACTGGGGTTTTTTCAAACTCTTTACTATTGAATGTTGTTGCATATACCTGTACTTATGCATTGCATATTCAATACTATATAATAGATATAGTGCACAAGAGAGACTTGCAAGAGATTCATTTTTAGACCTTGACTGACCTTGTCAGGAGATCAGTCTCTAGACTGTGTCCAATGCTATTCTGAGCTTAGTTCAATGATGTGCCCACTCCTAGCTGTCAGGAACGAGAGATCGCGGTATGCGTTCAGGCACGTGATGAGCGCCGCCGCCGCAGAGGGAGAAGGAACTATACAGCTAAGGGATATGGATCAGAACCGGAACCCGGGAAAACCTCAGTCATTGTGATACACAGACTGAGGTATGTCCCGGGTCCCCCTTACTATACCAACCGTACGCTAATCAATATATAGTCATTGTACTTAACAGGTACAGCATAAATACACAGTCGTTGTGATACACAGACTGAGTCATTGTACTTAACAGGTTATTGGCCCTGTACCACTCAGTGAACAGCGACTCAGAAATTTTTTTTTTCTGACACACTCACTCGACAGATTTTTTTTCTGACACACATACTTGACCCTGACCCCGAACACAGACCCCAAGAATGTCTCAAAACCCCCCCCTGTTCCTGCTACCTGCAGAGGAGCAATTTGATGGGTCGAATTGGACGACGTTCAAAGTTATCATGACCGAAGCGGCTTGCAGCCGAGGACTCCTCGACTACTTCACTGGCTCCAATAAAAATCCGGGGGTGACCCCACCCGAGATCGACAGTGACGAGAAGGAAGTCTTGAGATCCCTGACAACTGCTCCGTCCGCTACAACTACATGGTGGGGTGCCGCTAACCTCACGGCGGAAGAGTGGCTCCAGCATGATGCATACGCTAGGAGCATGATCACCTTGAACGTGGTGAACCCCGTTGGTGCCGGTGTGAAAATGGACAGCTCAGCTGCCAACGCATGGGGCTCCCTGACTGCGCTGCATGATGCTAAATCAGATCTGGGGCTTCTACACGCCGAAGAGGAGCTGAACGCACTAAAGTACATCAACGGAGCTAACATCAAAGCCCACTTCAAGGCCCTGAGGATGGCATGGTCTAAAGCCAACAACCAGGGTGCAGGCATCAATGACAAACGATTCCATGCCTACATCATCAAGTCTATGCCTGCCTCATGGGCGCCAGTGATGGGCTCTCTCATGTCAGAGACCACATCTGCAAATGTCATAGTACGCCTGACCACCCACGCGCTGTTGCTTCATGGTACCGCGGCCGTCGCTCCAGCGAAATCCACCCAGGCCCTGCTGACACAGACGAGCCGATCAGGGAGGGACAAACAGACCTGTTCCAACCCAAACTGTGGACGCACAGGCCATACCACTGACAAGTGCTTCAGGAAGGGAGGCGGCATGGAAGGACAGTTCCCGGATTGGTGGAGGAAAAACAAGGTGTCACAAGCCCCCCCTAGCATGACCACAACACCACCTGCTGCCGCACCACAGGCAAACTCCGCAGTCGTTTTGGCTAACAACAATGCCACCGAGACCTGGTGCCATTTATGGCCCTGACCGGGGTGGGCGCTAACGCTGAACGGATCACATACGCGGACTCTGGGACTAGCAGACACTTCTTCACCGACAGGGACAACTTCATCATGTACGACCCACCCAGTGACGATTGCAAGACTGGCGCTATGGCAAAGGGGACTTTTGATGTCCGTGGATGCAGAAAGGTGTGCAAGTGGATAAAATTCAGCGGGGAAGTCATCGAAATCATGTTCAAGAATGCCCTCCATGCACCGGAACTCGAGCATAACCTAGTCTCAATCAGCTCCCTAGTCCAAAAAGGGGTGAAACTAGGAATTGACAAGAACGGCGCAATGCTGCATGCACCAGACGGATGACCCTTCATGAGGTGCCCCATGTCAGGCACCATGTTTATAGTTGAATTTGCACCACCCCCACCCCACACCCTCACCGCTCGATCCCTGAACTCCCTGGCAGACTTAGAGACCTGGCACCGTAGACTGGGCCATGTTGGGGAGAGCACACTCCGCAAAATGGTGCGCACTGGAGCGGTGAGCGGGCTTAGTGTCACCAAAATGTCGACACAGGGGAAATGCAAAGACTGCCTGATGGGGAAGCAGACTCGCCGCCCTTTTGATGCCGAAGTCGAACCAGAGACCAGACCATACGAGCGTGTTGCTTTTGACATGTGGGGACCCGCACAAGTGCAGACCATGGGGGGCAAGACCTTAATGCTCATTGCAGTCAACCACGCTGGAGCAGACTGCGAGGCGTGGTACTTAGCACAGAAAACAGCGGAGAACACGACAGCATGTCTGGAATTATTTGATGTTTGGGTTGAGACACAGCACGGTACACGTGTGAAGTGCATCAGGACTGACGGGGGCAGGGAGTTTGAGAACGAGGTGTGGAACGCATATTGCGTGAGACGGGGAATTAAGCACAAAACTACACCTCCGCACTCCTCAGCAGCAAACAGCATGGTCAAGCGCAGAAATCGTACAGTCCTAGACCTAGCCTGCAGCATGCTCAGCAACTCATGACTACCTGCGCACTATTGGGGCGAAGCAACATCTACCGCAATACATGTCCTTGACCTGGTTCCGAGCTTGAGACACCCAGACAAGACCCCGTTCAAAATACGCACTGGCTCCAAACCCAATGTGTCATACCTACGTCCATTTGGGTGCACCATCTATGCAAAAGTGCCGAAGGAGAATGGAGGTAGCAAGTTGGATGCATGGTCAGTGAAGTGTGTTCTGATAGGATACTTTGGCCATGGGGACTACAAGTTACTTGAGTGCGCCACAGGCCGCGTATTCCGGTCACGCAACGTAGTTTTTGAGGAGGGCCTCCCCCACAGGATGCTGCCAGAGGAATGTAATGGCCTAGCGGCGGACTTATTCAAAGTCCTTGACGTTCCTATGGCAGATGATGTGGGGGGCGGACCCGCTCACGATGACCCAACAGCGCCACAGACCAAGAATCTTGGTGACACCACCAGCACCCCCATACCCATGACAACACCCGCTGGCCCTGACACTGCAGCACAATGCCACCTTGAACTGCACCGATCAGCGAGAATTGCGGCAAGGCCGGCAATGGCAGCGGACAGCACCCCTGAACCTGATCATGATAGGAAGGTGTGGAGATTCATACAACGACCGCAGGGCATGCGGACGATGAAGAACTGCTGGACTTTTGCATTGAAGTATGATGCCAATGGTTGGGTGGCTAGCCGCAAGGCGAGACTTGTAGCAAAGGGATTCTCACAGATCCCAGGGGTTGACTACTTCGCCACCTATGCTTCCGTTGTGAAGTACGAATCACTACAAATCAACCTAGCGGCAGGCGCTGTCCTCGATTATGAAATCTGGCAAATAGACTACACAAGCGCATATCTTAACGCGCCCACGCAGGTTCCCATCCTCATGGAACAGCCCGAGGGGTATGAAATGAGACCCAGTGAAGTCTACAGGTTGGACATTAACGAGGGTGGACGACTCCATGGAGGCAGCAATAATGGCGACAGTGGCAGCAGCAGGGGAGATGGGGACAGCATGAAAAGTTTGGTGTCACTTCTGGACAAAGCACTCTATGGCACCATGGATGGCGCACGGAACTGGTGGCGCACGCTCGACAAAGACATGAGGCGGCTGAGATATTGGAGATCCAAAGCTGACCAGTTGGTAAGATTGCGGGACAGAGGTGGCAAGAAAACGATAACAAGCACCTACACAGACGACACCTTGGGCATGTCTTCCTCGATGGATGAAGCAGTACAAGCGCGAAAAGAACTGGGCGAGAAGTACAAAATAAAGGATCTTGGCGACATAAAATTTGTTCTCGGAATCCGCGTTACACGGGACAGAAGCAAGCGGCTGATTGTGCTCAACCAGGAGGAATACCTGAAGAGGACACTGGAGAAGTTCGGAATGTCAGAATGCACACCAAAATACACACCACTACCACCGGGCATCATCCTGAGCCAATCCCAAGCACCGACAATGGATGAGGAGAGGCAGTACATGGCTGACAAGCCATACAAAGAGGTACTTGGATCCTTGATGTACATGCAGATTGGAACCAGACCCGACATAGCTTTTGTGGTCACATCACTTAGCCAGTTCAGGTCAAACCCGGGAAAGGCCCACTGGCTCACCCTCCAACATGTCATGCACTACATCAAAGCAACTCTCCATTACAAGCTGCATTATGGAGGCACGAAGTACACTGACTACACTCCACATGGGTACTATGACTCTGACTTTGCTGCCGACATCGACGCGCGCAAGTCCGTATCTGGGGGCATGTATCTACAAGTGGAGGGACCGACGAGCTGGAGCTCCAAATTCCAAGACACAGTCTCCACCTCAACCACAGAAGCCAAATATATTGCATTAGGAAAAGCAGGGGAGCAGATTCAGTGGATGTTCGCGGCATTGACGGAGGTTGGACTGGATGTACAATACCCCGCCGAGCTGAAGGGTGACAATAGTGGTTCCATATCGATCGCAGAGAACAAGAAGAACCACAACTGTGTGAAGCATATTGATGTGCGACATCACTTCATCAGGCAATCAGTCAAGGATGGGAAGATATCAATCATGTACATGCTGAGTGCTGAGAACCTCGCCGATTTATTCACAAAGGCATTACCACGCCCCCAACATGACAAGTTATGCGCAGCAATGCAATTATTTGAGGAATGACGCATGCCATGAGTCCGGAGGAGTGTCAGGAACGAGAGATTGTGGTACGCATTCAGGCACGTGATGAGCGCCACGCCGCAGAGGGAGAAGGAACTATACAGCTAAGGGATATGGATCGGAACCGGAACCCGGGAAAACCTCAGTCGTTGTGATACACAGACTGAGGTATGTCCCGGGTCCCCCTTACTATACCAACCGTACGCTAATCAATATATAGTCATTGTACTTAACAGGTTCAGCATGAATACACAGTCATTGTGATACACAGACTGAGTCATTGTACTTAACAATTGCTTTGCGCCATTCATCGGCTCATGTTGACAACAGTGCTTCGGAGGCTAGGGGTCCAGATATGGTTATTAAAGCCATGTGTTCATCATTGACATCATGCTGGTACCGTAAGGAAACATGTCTTTCATGGGTTGAAGGTGCGCGTTTTGGTAAGTTTGCCCATTTTGAGGCTTTACGCGGTGCTTGAGGTTCAGTAGTTGTGATTGGGGATTGAAGGGGAGTTGCTGGCTCATGGGGAGAAGGATACTGAAGATCCCCTATTGGAGTTTGCTTGTCTGATTTGCTGTCGGGGGACATTGTCTCCAATTGAGTTTTGATTTCAGATTCTGAGGATTGAGAGGGGATTACTATGTTTTGTGGGACATCCGATGTAGGATAAATTGCTGAGTCAACAAAATCATTGATTTCCTCAGGCATAGAATGAGTCAGTCCAGTGTCAATGGACGCAAGTTTGCTTGGTGTGTCATCTTCATTGAATTGTACGTCCCACAAGCATATTAGTTTTCCATTTTCTAAATCCTCCAACCTATACCCTTTAGTCTCATCATTCCACCATCCCAGCATATGAACTCAAACTGCTCGTGATTCAAGTTTTCCTTGCCGGACTTCTTTAGGGACGTGCGCCCAACTGAGAAATCCGAAAATTCAGAGATGTGATAGATCTGGTTTTCATCCACTCCACTCCATAAAAGAAATCTTCCCATCAAGGGCAGCTGTAGGAGTTATGCACCATATATATATGGCATACATAAATGCCTTGCCCCAATACCGCAAATCCATTTTAGCACCATGCAACATACTATGCATCATTTCCATTAGCACCGCTATGGTTCGCTTGGCAATTCCATTTTGCTGTGGCCTATAAGGGTTTATGGTCTCGTGTTTAATACCATTGAGCTGACAAAACTTCCGCATAGCATTATTGATGAACTCATTTCCATTGTCTGATCTTAAAATCTTGACAAACTGACCGCTCTGGCATTCTAGACATGCCACAATGTCTTGCACAACATTGTCAACTTCCTCTTTGTTCTTCAGGAGTTTTCCAACTGGGTAGCATCAGCTAACCTCAACAACTACTAAGGCGTATGTATATCCATCCCATGTTGGCACATTCATAGGTCCTGTCAGGTCCATTACAAGGAGTTTGTTTTTGTCATAGCGATTATGGCTCATATTGGGCAATGAGGTGCATGCTGAATTTCCCTCTGCACAGCCGCTGCAAAGTCTATCAAAGTCTCAAGGCAATTCAATGTCAATACCAGTTACAAGCTTTTGGTTGATCATAGATTTTATAGTTTGGAGACTAATATGACCTAGACAACAATGCCATAATCACATTGTTGATTGACTTGCAATGAAGGCAGCGTGACTGTTGATCTTATCCATGGTCAGTGTTTCGATTTGATAGAGTGTCCCATGACTTCCAATTAGATTGGCCCATAAGAAAATGCAATTATTCCAGGACAAGACCATGCCATAGGTGGTTGCTTGATAGTCAACACTTTGATGTTGTAATGTCCTGAGGCTGATCAAGTTAGTCCTTAGCTTGGGAATGTGCAATACTTCTCAAAGTTCCACATCATTAGTGCCTTCAGGAATGTAAGTGCAAAACTTGATTGACCCAGTTCCAGCAACAGCCAATTGATTCATTCCACCAACAGATATATGTTGTCCGTCAGTCTGATAAGTGATGAAATAGGAACAATCAGCTATCATATGCCCAGATGCTCCGCTATCAAGCAGTAAACCACCCGGTAATTTATCTCTGGTGGCCATCAGAACCGTGCCAACCTCACACGATTCATTTTTGGATTTGGTGATGGCTATATTTGCATTGCCAGCGTTTTTAGATTTCTTTGGTTTAGGACACTTTGGACTCCAGTGACCTTTTTTGCTGCAATTGTGGCACATGTCTTCCGGTTTGGGTTTGCACTTGGGTTTCTTCCTTTTGGTGGACTTATCCCCCTTTCCCACTTTACTCCCACTGGATTGGTCACTCCCTTTAGCCATGAATGCAAGAGTCTTGCTGGAAGAGCCATCTTCCTGCATTACGCGCTCATACACAGATATCAATTCAGCAGAAAGACCATCAACGGTGAGGGTATTCCCACAATAGAGCAAGTTTTGTTTAAAAATCTCCCATGTGGTAGTTTGAGGCAGCAAAAGGATAATGGCATTTATAATGGTGTTATTGTCCACTTTATAGCCAGCATCTATGATTCATCGACAAATACTGAGATAAAATCCAATGTGCTTGGGGACAGGGGTCTGTCCATCCCACTTTTTGGCGTATAGTTGCTGATAATAGTAGTGTACGTTCACACCACTTTGTTGATCAACATAGCTCTTGTGGAGATAATTCCAGATTTCTTTTGAACTAGTCAAATTGGTAATAGCCTCACGCTGAGTGTATTTGGTAGCGTTGCAAATTAGACCAACAGCAGTGTCATCTTTATTCAGCCGATGTTTGTATTTTTCACAAGCATGTTCCCAGACAGCGTATTCACAAGACTGAAGTACATCATAAGGGAGTGGCTCCTTGGTCTTCACTGTGGATGGCGGAGCGTCCTCCATTGCATGTACCGCAATATCAAGACCAGGAAATTCAGGTGGGGGTTGACGAGGGCGAATTTCACAGCCAGAAACAACACCCTACAGAGCTTTTGCCTGGAGGGCAGACTTCATGTTGTCCAACCAAACATGGTAATTTGACCTGTTAAACTTTGCAAACTGTAAGGTTTCCGAAGTTGATTCATTTGTCTTGGGGCCCATAACCTGATGCAGCATTATTCTAGATGCAGTGGAAATTATATCTGAAGTTTGAATACCAAAAGGTCAATATATTTTGTATGTAACATAAATACATGAGAGAAGAACAAACCTGAAGTTTGAATACCAAAAGGTGATTCAAACTCCAGCATGTTGTACTCTAATAAACATTTTTGTCAAGACATATAGCGTTTTATTGTGGAGACTTGTAATAGAAAAATGAAACAAAATTATGCGTGGTGATGTACTGTATTAAGTAAGGTCAACCAAAGTCAGACATTGTTTTCTTCAACAAATACTATTAGATTCAATGCATGTAGCAAGGATGGAAGAAGAGTAGACCGGAATTCTCTCATATCTACAACGACATAATGAGCCTCGAGAAGTATTACAGAAAAAACACCTACCTGTGAAGGTTGTGTGTCAAGTTTTTGCCATCTACTGGCAATCCGCGTACTGATAGTCTTTATCATCACATCCACTGTGCTGTTTCTTTGTTCCTCAAATAGCAGAAGTAACATTGAGTAAAAATCCACTTTGATAATAGATTTCTAAGTAGAAAAGCTGCACTCACACTGCATTCTTTGATTAACCTTTGAAAGGCATCTTTCTCCCTTCTAATGCCAGTGAGGTATTTGTGCTCTTTGCAAAAATTACTGTATACCATATCACTTCAAGAAATCCCCAGAGTTTCTTGAGAAAAAGCTGTTAGAAACATGTTATGTAATTATAACCGGTTTTTTTCTAGTTTCCCATAAATTTGGAAGAACATAATAAAAATAGTTAAAAAATGTCAATGCTTTTCCTTGAGAGCAAGGAAATGTTTTTCTTTCAA
>JAGGAP010000502.1:0-20921 GCA_017657235.1 Termitomyces sp. T73sscA
TAAGCAGGTAGAGCAGAGTCGATTACGAACTTTGTTCTGAGGGAGTACGTGGTACATCAAGGCAACCAGGCATGACGTAGAAAGAGGTATAATGTACGATGATGTAGAATGACGATAGCACCGTGACCTGCAGCACTTGTTTTTATAGTCAACGAGTAGAACCGTTTCCGGGGAATTGATGAGATTACCATGATTTTTTGTTTCGCCGACACTACATCACCATGTTCCGGTTTCAGTGAGTCCGCATTGACAGGAGGGAGTGCAGCTTCTGGCGATAGATCTGCCTTTCTCCGATGGTCGTAACCCGCCAACTTGAGTTCATTAAGTCGTCCACAAGTGGAACTCCATATATTCCCATGAGGACAGATATCCGGACAGCTCGGGCTGGATATCGATATGGAAAGACGTTACAAAGTTTGCGACGATTTAAAATTCAGATCGTTTGGGGTTGAAGTATAATGCATGTAGGATAGGATAGATAACCGGCGAGGTCCACGAATGAACAGCCGGGGCCCGTACTGTAGTACATACGTGGTCGCGTACCAAGAATGCTACGGACATCTTCCCCTTCGAGTGCTGTGAAAACTCCAGTTACTCACAAAGGTCATTCCTCGTTAGGTTGATTGGTAAATGCCTTGAGGCGAAAGGAGTCATCTCACACGATTTAGAGTGAACGTTTGAACAGCTTGACCCACAATTTGGAATTGTAAACAATTGCAAACTAACAAGACTGCCAAGAAAGGCCTAGCGCTTTGAAGACCGGCGGAATTTGGTCATCATTTTCACTAATGCTGTGCAGTTGACTCGTTCACAAGTCAGCAGCTATCTCCTAATATCACATCCTGAGTAACTCCTCCTTTCTGATGTTTTCTTCATTTCTGCCGGAACTTGCCAGATGTTCGGAACGTTTCGTGCTGAGGCCTGCCAATATTAAAATGGTTGAAAGTTCTGTCATCATCGTAATTCCCGAAAATGCTAGCAGACTGGACGAGAATTTGAAAGGTACAGAAGGTACGACATCTGGAAAATTCATAGGAAGCTGAATACGTATATTAAATATCTGCAAGTGGGAAGAACACAGACTGCGCGCCACACATTCGGGCTGTGTGATGATATCCATATAGGTGGTCAATGTCCTTGATCTATACTGACCTCTTGTGGACCCAGGTACATATGTAGATCATGTGTATTCAAAGGGATCGAGGACGTTGAATCCGTGATGTACATAAGATTACGTCTTGCGCAATCTGTTATCTCCTCGGACACAAGTAGTAAATATACGATTTTCCTTCAAAGTCACACAACATGTGCTTCAAGCTCTGCAACTTAACTTGATCGGGCGAGCCGCCGGTCACTACTTCCATACATGAGGTTGTTGGCTTTGAATATCATCATAAACAACAGATGCGGTTTGAGTATAGTAATTATAATTATCAGTGTATCACTTTAGATACGTAAAACGCGAATTTTCACTCGTCTGATGAGCATTTCGCTCAGCGATGACTGTGTCCTACCTCGATGATTTTGTCGTTGCCGTCCTGTCCATGGCTGGTCTTTATGCTCTCAAGGCTAGATCAAAACCTATCACGTTACCTCCCAGTCCATCTGCAACTAATTCATGGGACATACACATTTAATACCATCAGGACTTTTTCCCTATCATTTGAGCAAGATCTACAGCTAAGAATCATTGGTATAGTAAGGACAAAGGTATTGCCTCAGAAATTTAGCTGTAGCGTTCTTTTGCTATCTTTGGTGGAAAGCGGAAATTTTCGAGAGGAAGACGGTCATACATCCGTGTTGGTACTACCACTGCTCAAGCGCTCACCGTTTCAAGTATTTCAAGTGAAGACTTGGTGAAGACATCAAGTCCACCGGTACGATTCTCTGCAATGTTTACTATTTACTAGATTGATATCTACCTACGCTAGAGACTAGCTATGGTCGCATCTACAAGAGTACGGAGTGTTGATGACCCAGGTCAAAATGACCGGCCGAATAGGAAGTCAGTGCCGAAGATCAATACTTCGGCACGATTCTTCTTCCTTCTCAACGTGAACTGGAAGAACAAGCTCAAGAACCACAAGCGGGCCGACGTCATATACTATCAGAGTCATGAACTGCCAGCTCTGGACGATCGAGCACCGAGTTCATGTTTTTGGTACCGAAAAGTAAACAACGTGTATATTTCAACCCCTTCGATTTCCCACTCGTGATCACCACTTTCCTCGCCTTGATGACTGTATCCTACCTCAATCTTGCCGTTGCCATGCTGTTAATGACCGGCCTTTACGCACTGAAGACTAGATCGAGACGCAATGCATTGCCTCCCGGGCCACCTGCAATCCCATTCATTGGACATGCATTTTTGATCCCGTCTGTTGGCCAGGACATTTTCTTCTACCAATTGAGCAAGCTATACGGTCAGGGATTATTGGTAATAGTAGAGACCAAGTCATTTGCTGAGGAATTCCTTTTCTTAGGAGATGTTGTTCACCTTAGAGTTCTCAACAAATGCTTTATCATTCTGAACAGCGCGCAAGCTGCGTTTGACATAATCGACAGAAGAGGTGGAAATTATCGTAACAGACCTAAACTTCCTATCTTTGAAATGTCTCTATCACTTGCTTCCTTGTATTCAGTTGAACTCATCATTATTTGCATGCGCAGACTTGGAATTGGAGGAACTATGGCCTTCCTGGACGACAGTGAAGAATACCGTGCGCAGCGAAAGATGTTACAACAGTACTTCGGAAAGGAAAAGGTCAAGGAATATCGTGGGGTACAGGCTCGCGAAGCTCGTATTCTTGCTAAAAATCTTCTATCCAAACCTGAGATTTTCTTGAAATCATTTTTTCGGTAAGTGTATTAATCCAGAAAAGAATACTGTCTCAAGAATATTCCTCAGGTTTTCTACCGCAGTTATAATGGAGCTCACCTTCGGGCATCGTGTTGAGACGGATAACGATCCTTATGTTGAGATAGCTGAAGATTGCTCTCATCTATTACAGGAATTGGGTCCTCCAGGAGGCACACCAGTTGATTTCTTGCCGTTTCGTAAGTCCAGTTTGTCAGCCCTTGCCAGGTTCACTGAGATTTTGATACGTACAATAGTCAGACATCTTCCCTCTTGGTTCCCTGGAGCTCACTATGCCGGATTAGCTCACAAAACATCTTGGAGATTTAAGAGACTTCTCGATTATCCTTTTGAACAAGTGAAGAAACAGATGGTCTGTTCTGCGAACCACATATCTGGGAGACTTCTATCGAATGGAATCTCTTAGGTTCAAGGCACCTCAAGACAATCATTCATCACGACTCAGCTCGAATTATGTCCGGACGAGCTCGAAAATAGTGCGTTCCTCCACAAGGCCATTCAAAACGCAGCTTCAATTGCGTACCTTGCTGGCGCGGAGACCGTACGTACCCCTTGTTCTCAATATTGCAGTATGAGGGTCAATCAACAGTTCTTTAGTCGTCGTCTACACTTGCTTATTTCCTTCTGGCCATGGTTCTCCACCCAGAATGTCAATTACGAGCTCACAAGGAGATAGATACAGTTATTGGCCGAGATCGTCTTCCAGAATTTACTGATCGTCAGATGCTCCCGTACCTTGAATGTGTCTTGCAGGAAACGTTCAGGTAACAAGAAACCTAGCATGTATGTTGAGCTCATGATCTTTGGATTTTTCAGGTGGAATCATGCTGTTCCCGCAGGTAATTTGATTTTTCCTATGAATATCCCTTTGCAGTCCAGTGACATTTCGCAGGTGTACCCCATACAGCACTTGCGGATGATACCTATAATGGCATGCTGATTCCTAAAGGTTCGACTGTGGTCGCAAACACTAGGTTGATCTTATTTTTGAGATAGCTCTTGTGACACTGACTTTGTGGGGCAGGGGAATAACTTACGACAGCTCTATCTACAAGAACGTTGCTGTGTTCGATCCTACTCGGTTTCTTCCGGCACCTGAGGGTAGAGGAGAACCATATTCAACCGCCGCATTTGGATTTGGACGAAGGTTAGCATCACACTGACAATCCAAGTTTCTCATAGATGTAATGAAGGCTTTAATAGGAAGTGTCCTGGGCGCTACCTCGGGGAAGAGAACGTTTGGATCGGCATCGCTACGATCTTGGCAACGCTCACCATCAAAAGAGCCATCGATCAAGATGGGAAAGAGATCATTCCAGATGTCGTTCCTGTGGCTGAGGGAATTACGAGGTGGGTCCATGTTGTCAAGTTGAGAAGGACTGCTGATGAAATTTCCGGGCTCCCATTCGGTGCAGTCACCCCAAGGAATTTCCATTTGTCCTCGCAGCGCGAACGAATAAAACTGTCGATCTTCTTTGGCAATCTTTGGAAAGCAGTTAGAGATTAAGACTGCCTTACAATTCAAGGCGTGCTGCTACCGCCGCTCGCCGTTTCAAGTGAAGATATCAAGGACATCAGTACAATTCTGTGTTATCAGAGCGTCTATTATGTATCTATTCCCATTTCTCGAATTTTAATGACCCAATGTTGGAAAAATGAACCAAAGATGCACAAGCCAAATAGTGCCTACACCGATCTTTCGGCACCAATCTCCTTGTAGACATTGAAGCAATATCCCCTTTCGAGAACAAGCGCACCAACATCATGAAACCACATGTGCTGCCCAGGCTGTGCGCCACCTGCTGCGAACAGCTCTCCTTTCTTTTTCTTCTGACTGGCGATCATATCGTAACATGTCCAGGCGTTACATGTTATGTGAGTTCTAGGAACATGGGCCTATTCTCATTGGACGATTTTTTTACATTTACATTATATAAGTCCTTGAAGTGTTGGCCTCCACAATCCTCGGAATATACGGGTATTATAGACACAACATAAATTTGAACAGGCACAGGAATCGAGGGGTGCGACCTTGTGATTTCGTGAACAGTACCCTCGGTTGCAACCGCAGAGCGCTAGCTTGTCTGCAGCAAGCCTTTACATAGCCACAAATACCAAACAAAACTCGCGAAGATAAGGAGTGAGCTGATCATAACCTTTGCTCTAGCTATGCGGGCGGCGACAGCATCATGACGACAATTTCATATCGGGCATTTTCAACTCAAAAAAATACTGTTTGTCCAACGGCTTTGGGATAGAAACGGATATAGAATCAATGTGGGGTGACTGAAAAGCGACTGTAGAGAAAATAGATACCAGGACCCGAAGCGACGAGCTGTCTTCGGTTATAGACGATTCAACACCGCGCTCGACCCATGCGGCACCAGTTTCCCTCTATCATCATCATGATGCGATCCGATCAATTTCATTGAACTTGGGCGGTAAAGAGCCACACCATGTGCCATATTCTCAGACAGGAACAAAATTTCTATGTCAAAACCGCATGACTCGTACAGTGTATCCTTATGCTCATATGCCATACAAATTAGAAAACTCCAAAAAGAAATAGGACGGAGTTAGGGTACGTGATCAAGGCCCTGAGTCTCCTTGATTTCCTTGACATGAGATATGGATGCCACGGTTGCATAGGCTGTTTGATGAAGGAGCCAACGCTAAGCTGCCCGAGTTGCCCATCGGTGACTGCCTTGAGCGCATGATCAGAAGAGGTATATTACATTTGGTGTCGGACCAACCAACCTACTCATGTGATTAATTTCTACGATTATGTTAGAACCAGCACTTTGTCTCTGCCACACGGCAGTTGCCAGCATCCATTGCGGGGAGCACACACCAGCTTGATGTAATCTTAATTATGCATGCACCCAAAATGAGGGCCTTTACTCCTGTTCAGCCAACTTTTTTTTTCTCTACAGCCTTCGACACAAGTAGTGCATACATGGAGCTCGGACGCAGGCAACGGCGAGTCAGGAGGTATTCTCCATGCGCACATTCACGCCAAAGGAGGAGACGTGTGTGCGTTAGCGGGATGTTTCACCCGGAGAATGCGAGCCCCCGAATGGTCGATTTCAAGTCATGCCACGACGTCCACGGACGAAGAAGAGGAATAGTGCCAGTGGTTACTCGGGCCTTGCCCTGTCAGGTCAGTGGGTCTCCGGCAACATTTGAGATCGGCGGTTCCCCGCGAGTTGAAGGGGGTTACATCCTAAGAATAGAACCTGCACTGTGACCTGACTCTGAGGCGCTTAATCGTCATTTCTGTTTGATGAAAACACAAGTTCGTGCCTTTTTTTGCAGATCGCGTGCAAATCTGGGGCCTTGGCCTATTTTGATCGCATATCAATGATTCCAAATCACGCTGGTGTTCGGGGTGCTGGCCAAGCTGTGGACAGACTTGGGTTATGTAGTCATCGACACCGGTAGTTCTCGCGCGGACCACGCCGGTAATACAACCACCAACCAACGAGTGTTTCGGCGCTATGTGCATCTTTTTTCAGCAGCACAGGCCCGCTCAATGATTCAGATCTCAGATCTCAGAACTGATGCATGCATTGGCAATTCTTTGATATTGAATAATGAGGTCTCTCAGGTCTCAAACTTTTTTGTCTTGCAGAATATACTAGGGAGTAACATGCTGAACAATGCACAGGGAACTGGATTAATATCGAGAGATAGTAATTTATACCTCTAAGAGCAAAGGTGATATGGCTGGCTATACTACTCTGCATGGACTTTACTAATCAACTTTGACCATGCATGTGCCACCCATCTTCTGCACACATAATAACTGAAGCTTGAAACAGGGTCAGTCAGGATATTCATGACTCACACAAGTTAAGGATCAACTTACTGCCGAGAGTTAGTTGACACCGGACATGGGCAAGATGCGGAGCAGGTACACATGGCAACAAATGAATGTCACTGAGAAAGTAGAAATACCCACCACCTCCTGTAGTCTCATGCTGAGGCCAAGACAAGTTGAACAAGGCAGATGCGTAGGTTGAACAAGGCAGATGCGTAGGAAAGAGGCTATGACAATTCAGCAATTTAACCACTGGAGGGAACCATGATGAAAAGGCAATAAAAGATGATCAACAAGTAGCATCTGACATAGTCAAGACATAGCTGCCACGTTATACAGGGAAGTCACAGGCTCAGGTAAAATGTCAGCAAAGGTGCGGACGGACCAAAAACACCTTCAGTAGAAGCAGAAAAAGTAACAAAAACAAACTTGCGATGATACACTGATGGAAGAGTGACGGTCCACATGTAACGGGCTTACAAACCAACAAACTAAATTACGCGAGCAATCATCTGTAAATACATAGAATGTAATAGACCGACTGACACCCCCTCGTGCCAAAATTTATCATCATGATCCTGATCCTCCAGAACAAATGCAAATCAGATACTCGACCAAAACTATACAATGTGTGCGTCAAAAATAGCCCGGTACGGTACAGCATTAATCCATAATGGTATCACCGAATTCTTCACATAGAATTCACGACATGGCTGATACACATCTTCCCTTAAAGCCCCCGAACAACCAAACATACTGTCATCAGGCAAATCCGCCCTTTGTCGGACGGAAATTCCCGAGTTCAAAGAGGGTCCATGTAGAATGCATTATTGCACGGACATACAGAACTCCATTACACACCGGCTCACATCGGAGCTCTATCTCCGCGAGTCCAGCAACCGAACGAAAAACCAGGCGGGGCTGGCGAAGCAAAAGACGAAACTACGAATATGTAGTAGTATGCGATGACTCGCGATCGGATGGGATCCCTTGCTACATAGTAATCATCATAGCATATCCCGGATGACCAAACGAAACGTCGCGCGAGGCCAGGAGCCGAAGAGTTTCTTCGAGCGGCTGGGCTCGATTACCTCGGGAGTGGCGGCTGTAAGGCGCGAACAACGCAAGCGTGCATTAGTCACAAGGCGCAAAAAAAAAAACAACGTTTGTCCGAGTCGGGTCCGCGGCACTCGGTGTTACATGAAAATTGCATGTCTATCTCGTCCAACGAAACCCCACATCAACGCGAAAAAAACTTAAAAGCGATGTGGAAGCCCGAGTCGGGGTCCCGTGGCACAAGGACGTGCTGAGCACATACATAAGCTTAAGCCTAACTGACGGTTACCTTATCCCATACCGGCATTCTATGCTATACTAAGTACATATATGCATTAGGCGCCTGGCGGCAAGGCAAGGCACAACGAAAACAAGCGTTGTTGTAGGGCAACGGGTGCATGGTGCGTAGTTTCATGACCTCCGCCGTAAGGCCTGCAGCAGTGATCTCTCTGTGGTAGGTTCCCACATCGGGCGATGACGATGAACGACAAACAAAACTTAGAAAACACTGTATCCTCGTCCATCCACTCCACCAAGTACTCCTGATCGTGACCAGAAAAGTGTTCTCGCATTCGTGGCTTCCTCGTGGTGGCGGAATTCAATCCCTCGTAGCCGGGTTCCTGCCGTGACAAATCCTCACCTGCTGTCACTGTTTGTGTTTTCTTTCTGCGGTTGGTTGGTGGTGGTGGCGGTGGCGGCGGCGGTGGGACGCAGACGCCCAGCTGTGCTCTATGTTCTGCGCCGCTGAGTGATGGATCCGCGTTGTCCATCCACCATTCAAGTTTGCTCCTGATTGTTGAGCGCTGAGCGCCTGCCATGCGATTTGCTCGTACGACGAACGAAGACGAAAAACGAAGAAGAGAGAAGACAACTTGAGTGCGAACAGTATCGGATCGTCGTCTATCCAAACAAGCGCTTCTGAGCCGGTAGGCCTGTAGCATGCTCTCGTAGTCGTGGACCGCCAGACTTTCTTCGTGTCGTGGTCGTGAAAGCGAATCCCTCAAAGCCATCTGCCATGGCCAGAAAGAAGGTTCACCTGCTGTCACCGCTCTTGTGTTTTCTTCCGCGGTTGGGACATTCTAGATTGTGTTTAGTGTGTGTTCCGTGCCTTGAAACGAAGAAGGAAAATATGAACTTGGGAGAAAGATAGCTCTGAACAGGCACTGGTGCTGGATCTTCCTTGAATCCCACCGTCGTCGACCTCCGAGTCTGTCGAGTCCATCGGTCGGTGTACATGTCTCGCACAGGTTGGCATTCTTGCTCACTGAACCTCACGACTCGCTGCTTGATGCTTCGTATATACAATGTACTAGTTATTTACGGTTAGAATAATAAAAGAAAAAAAAATTAAAATTATAGAATGTCTCAACGTTCACTGTCCTTTTTGATTTCCGATTCGAAGAGCAGAGCATATAGCAAGCAAAGGATCAAGGATATCTTCCCCTTCCCATACCACACACGCACCTAGCCCGCGCCAAACCCGCGGTCGTGCCTCACAGCAACAGCGTCCCCGCTCATGGTCCTATCGGGCATGCGCTCCCAGATTGGATCGACGTCTGGGCCGTCGAGGTCTCCTGCGCCGTCCCAGCCCCAGCACCACACTGCGGGGGGGTCAGCGTACTTGACACACACACAGAAAACACAGACACGCACCGTGTTCGGGGCCAGGGACAAACTCGAGGGGCTCGCTCTCCTCGGGTGCAAACACGCGGTCGTGGGGGCCGAACCAGGCGCGGTCCTGTGGGTCGGTGTGTGGGTCGTCTGGGAGCCCGCCGAGGCGCGTGTAGCCGCGGATGAGGGAGAGGTTGCGCCGGGCGGGGTGGATGATGTCGAATACCTTCTGTGGGAGTGTCAGCGGGGAGATGGGCAGAGAGAGGCCACACGCACGCGGTCATAGGCGAGCTTGACGCGGGGGACCATCATGATGCGGCCGTAGCCGGCGGCCCAGTAGTCGTTGCAGATGAGACTGCACTCGCTGGCGCTGCACTCGCCCTCTGTGATGCGGGCCATGCGGAAACGGACGTGTGGGGGCGTGTAGAAGGGCGCAGGATCGAGGACGGCGATGCCATTCCAGCAGGACTGGACCTGAACGGGGAGGTGACGCTGGAAGCGGCGGGAGGCGTCGTCATCGTGGAAGATGCGCTCAAAGGGCGCGTTCTCAAGGGCGGTGCCGTTGATGTCACGGGCGACCCAGTTGTCGTAGAAAACAGGCGCGCCAATGTCGTCGTGGTACATGTAGTCCGCGGCACACGTGATGCCGGCGTTGTTGGCGCGGCTCTGGTAGATGAGCTCGAGGAGGTCGTCGACGCACGGCAGGACGTCATTCATGAAGACGATCGAGTCAAAGTACTCGTTCTCCGCGTCCCGCAGCTCCTGCAGCGGCACAAACGCCGCGTTGCGCACCTCTGCGAGGTACTCGATCCGGTGGTTGAACGCGCCCCGCGTCCGCATGCTCGTCCGGATCGTAATTCGCAGGCCCACGCTGCGCGTCAGTGCGTCAAAGATCCGCAGCAGCGCCTTTGTCTGGTCCGACGAACCGTTCTCGTAGATCGAGATGTACACGTTGTGGTACCCCAGGATGGCCGCGACCCGGAACAACGTCGCGAACAGGTCCGGGATCACGTCGAACGAGTTGTACAGGTTGATGGCGAAGAAGTACTTGTGGCCACTGGGCTGCACGGCGTGCTCGTGCCCGTGTTCGTCGTCGGCGGCGGCGAGCAGTCGCGAGAGCCACGAGACGGGGCGCCGCATGCGGTGGGAAACGAGCGGCGCGTACCGGCGGCCGACCTGCGCGACATACAGCGGCTGCGCGTGGCGCGTGCACTCGCGCGTGTGGTGCGGCGCAAGCGATGTCAGCAGCCCGAGCACGCGTGCCCGCTGCTCTGCGCTCGGCAGCGCGCGCGCCGACTTGGCCCGCACGCGCGGCGCCGGCGCAGCCGGGGCGGTCCACGGGAACAGCCGCGCGACGAGCAGCCCGACGAGCACACCGAGGGCGAGGGCCACGGGCGTCGGCAGTCGACGTGGCTGCATGGAAGAAAGGATTAAGTAAGCTGGGCCATTCTGAAATTTCCAGCAGTAAATTAATTTAGCTGTCCCTCCATGCACAGACGACACCAGCCGCGTGTCCAGGCGCACATCGCCTCCCCGCGCGACCCCCCCGCGCGCTCGCCGCGCCCCCGCCGCCTGTGGCTTGTGCTCGTCGTGCTCGTCTGCGTCGTCGCGCTCTCGCACTACGCCCTCCATGCCCCGCGCCAGCCCCCCGCGCAGCCCCGTCTCGCGTCGCGCGTGCTGCTCCCCAAGAACTACCTCAACTCCTCTGACCCTAGTCCCTTTCCCTTCTGCCCCAGCTACGGCCCAGGCGACACCCTCGCCGCCGCCTACGGCACCCACGTCCTCTCAAAGCTCGTCATGCACGCCGGTAGCGGCCAGCGCATCCAGCGCCTCCTCGCCAAGGCCCTCGCCGCCCAGCCCGTCACCATTAGCATCATTGGCGGCTCCGTCTCTGCCTGCCACGGCGCTGGTGATGACCCCGTCGCCCCTCACTGCTACCCAGCCCGCTTCTTCGACTGGTGGAACTCGGTCTTCCCCCATCCGGCCACCGAGCTCACCAACGGTGCCATGCGTCGCACCAACTCTGGCTACTTTGGCTACTGCAGCGCGCACCACATCCCCGACGCCACCGACCTCGTCATCATCGAGCTTGACGGCGACGACACCACCGACCCCGACATGCTCGAAAACTTTGAGACCCTCATCCGCTCCATCCTCATCCGGCCAGACCACCCCGCCGTGCTCCTCCTCGGGCACTTCAACCCCCAAACCCACCAGATCTACGGTTTCGCAGGACCCGACCACGCACACGACATCGTCGCGCAATTCTACGACGTCCCACACATCAGCACCAAAGCCATCCACTACCCGGCGTACATCCACTCCGCCGCCTCCATCTCTAAATACTTCGTCGACCCCGTCCTCGCGAGTCCCGCGGGCCACAAAGTCCTCGCCGACGTCCTCACCGCGTACTTCCAGTCCCAAATCTGCACAGCCTGGGCCGTCGCCACCGGCGTGTCGTACCCCGCCTCACCCACCCCGCCCCTCCTCACCCACCCGCCCGGCGCAAACGACCCACACGCCCTCTTCGGCGGCGTCGGCCAGCGCAAGGGCGTCCCCGAGCCCGGCGCAGGCGCCGACCCCGCGCGCAAGCCCCCCGTCGCCCCGCGCCCCCAACAACCCCCCGCCGGCGGCGCAAGCGCCGCACTCCCAACTGTCCCCGCTGGACGCATCAACACGCGCCCCGGCGCGCCGTTCGAGGAAATCGCACCGTACTGCGTCTCCGCGAACGACCTCATCAACCCGCTTCCGCCGTCTATGTTCTACGGCTCCGGGTGGAACGTCTTCCACGCTACGCCCGCGTCGGAGCCGGAGGCGCTCAGGACTACCGCGCATTATTGGTACTCTGTCCTCCCGCAGAGCAAGCTGCGCGTGCCGATCCAGGTCGGCGCGGGCGACGTTGGGGTGTACTTTGTGCGCACGCCGGAGAAGGGGAAGGGTAGCGCGGTTGAGTGCTGGGTTGACGATAATGTTGCGGGTAAACGGCGGATCGAGAACGCGCTGCCGGAGGGAGAAGGGGAGGAAAGGGAGGAGTTGGTGGTGATTGACCACGGGGTCAGTCGCGGGAGTCATTTCGTGGAGTGTGTGTTGAGTGGCGAGGAGGGTGAGGGGGTCGAGATGTTTAAGATTGTGGGCATTTTTGCAACGTGAGGCGGAGGCGGAGGTTGATCCATCGCATGGCATGAAAAGAAATTTTCCGGAATAAACGATTTTGTCTCGCGATCGCTTACCACTTACTTCCCAAAGACGTTCGTTCATACATTAAAAGTTCTTTGTACTATACTTGTTAGAAAGTAATACTATATATATGTCACGAAATTTGAAGCAGAAGGCTGGCTAGGTAATCTGGAGCTTGGAGAGCGAGTCAAAGACTTGAAAGGGCGCGCGTCGGGACGGATGTATAGATCTGCGCGCGGTCCCTGTGGGTTTTCCGCAGAAACAAAGGAAAGCTTGGGTTCTCCCCCTCGGTAACTCTTTCTTATTTTCCAAAGACAAATTCAAGTTGTACTATGCACATAAGTAAGAAAGTATAACATCAAAAGAAACAGCTGCGACCGCTAAACAATAATGTACATAACTCATTCTCATTGCACTATATACATGAGTGAGTATAAAGAAACCACTGACAGACGCGCCTGATACATAGGTTTTTGAGAAAAAAAAGTCGTTCATGAGGCCTTTGGACTGTCATGCTTTACACCAGTATCGAGATAGCGAGGAGGATCAACTACAACGATTTGACGTTCTGTTGTTGACATTACAATCCGCCCACTTCCTTCATCCATCTCAGGCAGACCATACAGGAAACGGGTCACAATCTCGCTCGACGAGAGATCTGAACCACCACGAGGAAACCCTAGTCTCCTGAAAGTCTCCTGTGGTTCCAAAAGTGCTTTCTCTGTGCCAACTGCATGCCATTTAATGATTCCCGGCACTTTCAGATGTTTGATGAAACGAGGACTCTCTTTGGCGTTGTGAGGAATCACTACTCGGTATATCATCTCGCCCCAGGTCTGTAGATGCTTCGCCGTCCACAAGCATTTTATGAAAGGCCAATTTGTGGCGCCCAAGGAATATTTCCCGTTGTACTACTGATGGAATAGGAGGAATGGTTGGAGCAAGAGTAGCTTGGGCTTCGACCGTGGAGCTGACATCGTATATGCAGATGGAGAAGTCGTCTATAGTGGCCAGTCGTTGGCCAGGAAGCAGGTGTACAAAGCCCTGAGAGATTTGCTTTACCGATCGATATTAGGAGCAGGAGACATACTTGGTATATGGAGACTCTATTCTTCGGAACGATCTCTGTCGAACTCTTGTGCTGGACTGGACTAATCCTGTCATAATACATGTGACTATGTCCCTACATTTTTGTAATCAGTACTTACAATGTCCATATTCTTCCTAGGTACATCACCTTATATTGCATATATCTACTTATCAGAATATATTTCATTCTTAGTGCTATTGATGCATTGCATTGTGAACTGCTAGTTAAAGCCTTACACTTGAACAAAGATCTTATAAGGTTTTTTATTGATGACCTCTCTCAGTGATGCAATATCAATGGATCTACTGAGTGAGAGGATTGCGAACATGGTAGTCCAAGCTACACAGTCCCAGCTGGCAGTGCAATTGCAGGCTTAGGACAACATGTTGGCAGTGGTGCTGGACTACTTTGTGCAGCTGGAGCATGCAGCCCATGAGTCAAGGGGAATACCACAAGTGCAACAAGTCATGCACATTCCAAGGACTGATCAGGTAGAGGTCTGTGATGGAAAGTTGCCATGTACAGGGAGTGTGCAGAAAAGGAGGCACAAGACAGCATGCACTGCAGTGATTCATGCTCAGACACCACAGTTGGACCACATGGCATTGGAACTGCCAGTGAAATTGCAAGTGTGGGGTCAGGAACCAGTGCAGGTCATTGACATGCAAGCAATAGTGGATTTGGGCACTTTTGTCAATCAGTGTTTTGTTGACAAGCAACACCTACCTACAGTTCCAAAGAAACACCTGATGTAGTTGCATACTATCGACAACTCAGATGTGAAGTCAGGCCTCTTTATGAAGGAAGTACACTTGTGTGTGGTGATAGGTAACCACATGGAGACAGTGATGTTTGATGTGGCAGATATTGGAGATGACAACCTAATCTTGGGCTTTAACTGGTTGCATCAGCACAGTCCATCTATGCCATTGACTGGGGTCGTTCTACATTTCACTCTACTTCTACATTCTGTGTGACCTCATGCTTGTGCTTGGTAGGTGTATCAATGAATTATGCAGGGCCTGGTCCTCAACTACAGGCAAAACCATACCACCAATGCCAGTACAGCAGAGAGTATGTGTAAGGGTGACCTCTGGAGGCTGTGGAAGATATACAAGCAGTACTGTAGCAACTACTCACCTGGCAGAGGGAGATTCAAAGAAAACAAGTCTGGAGACTCCCTAGGCCAGGTGTGATGCTTCTGGGGCCCCAGAAGCATGGGAAACAACTATACAGGACAACAGAAAAAGAATAACCCTAACCTAAATAAAACTCTGAAAATTGCCTAAATAGAAAAATGAACATGATTACACAAGCAGGCAGGAAAACTCCAGTTACCTAAGCTAGGAGAACTCCAGTTACCTAAGCCAGGAAAACTCCAGGTATGTAAGCCAAGTGCTGGCAGTGCTGGGAGGGCCACCTTGTCTGAGCCATAACTCCAGAACCAGAGCACCTTGGATGCTGGGAGTGGAACCAATGGGTAGGGCTGAAGAAGGAGCATAGATGGAAACCTTTGTAAGGAGAGAAATAAGAGTGAAAGAAGAGGAAAAGAGGCAAGAAATGAAGAGTCCCCTGACATCACCTCTTCTCTAGCATGCAGTGTTTTGATGTACTGGATAGAAGTAGTTTTGGATAGCCCAGTCCACTTCTGAAGCAGGACAAAGGCCTTGAATAGCATGGGGAGCCCTAGGATGCTGTTGATAAAACTTCTGAACCAGTGCCAGGGCATGGACATTCTTCTGTGGCTCCCAAGAGATATCTTCAATTCCATAGCCTTTCCACTTCACCTTGAACTGGAGCTTGCATTGGAATAGATGGCTGTCCAAGATTTGCTCCACCTCATACTCCTCCTCATTGTCTATCAAGACTGGTGATGGTGGTGGCTGAGGATGGCAGCCAAAAATTGGGTCATCAGGAGCGGGAGTTAGTTTAACTACATTGAAGACTGAGTGAAGCCAGCACATTTCAACTGGCAACTTGAGTTGGTAGGCAAGAGGACCAACCTGCTGTTCCACTAGAAATGGCTCCAGCCCATGATAAGACAGCTTTTGAGAGGGTTGTGTAGTGGCAATATCAGATGCATCTAGATAGACTTAGTTTCCAAGCTTATATGAAGGGGCTGGAGTTTGTTCATGATTGTAATACTGTGCTATATCCTTCTTGGCCTTGGCCTCTTCCTGGGCTGCCTTCATCCTATCCACAAACTTGTTGACAGACTTGTTTTCTGAGGGCCATCCCTAAGGTTCAAATTCTATTTGTGGGTGTCAACCAGTATCCAAGAAGAAGGGTGACATCTGGGTGGCTGCGTGGATATGTTTGTTATATTGGAACTTGGCATCTGGTAGTAGCTCATCCCAGTCATCCTGCCTCTCATTACAAGATAGCTGGAGGTACTGCTCAAGTTCCTGGTTGACTTGCTCAGTCTGACCATTAGACTGAGGGTGATAAGCAGTGGAAGTGTGGAGCTTCATATTGAGTAGCCAGTATAGCTCTTTTGTGAATTCAGAAACAAACTGTGGTCCTTGATCAGAGACATAAGCATCAGACAGACCATACAGCTTCCAGATGTTCTTTTGGTATAGGTTAGCTGCACTCATAGCTGAGCAGGTAGTATGAGTGGAGATGAAGTGTGCTTGTTTTCCACAGAGATCAATCACAACCATAATAGCATCATATCCATGAAAGGTCTGGCAGTTTCACAATGAAGTCTACAAAAGCAACACTCCAGCGCTTAGCAGGAATAGGCAGAAGATGAAGCTGACCTATAGGAAGTTGGCATTTGAGTTTAGTTCAGAGGCAGAGGTCACAGGTACTAGTGTAGGAGCCAATGTAGTGTGACATCTGAGGCCACCAGTGGTTGCAAGAGACCAGCTCTAAGGTCTTCCACCTACCTGAATGCCCAGCAATTTGAGAGTCATGATGCTGCTGCACAATCTGCCTTCTGAGCTCAGGTACATTTGGAACATAGATGTGCTCCTGAAAGGTCAAAAGACCATTTTCCAAGGCCCACTTGTCTGTATGCACTAACTTCACCCCACAGATCTGATTAGCATGCAAGGCCATAGCAGCCTTAGCTGCTACATTGTTCTGTGCACCTTCTTGGTTACTTTGATGAATGCCTTGGAGAATGCTCACCTCCTCTCCTCGGACAGTCACACCCTCTAGAGCATAAATAGCAAAGAGCTCAGGCTTGAGGATGACAATGTTACTTTTGTTGTCTGTTTCTGAGCTGTGGTCAGCTCGTTGAGATAATGCATTTGGCTTATGCATGCTCTGACCAAGTTTATGGTGCAGTGAAAAGTCAAAGTTGGCCAGGTACAGAGACTATTGAGCCTGTCAGTGGTTTAGTTTTTTTGCTGTCTGAAAGTACTTGAGGTTCTTGTGATTGGTCAAAACTTCAAACTTGTGCTTTGCACCCTCAAGAAAGTGCTGCCATTCTTCACAAGATCAAATAATGACCAACATCTCCTTATCATGGATCTCATAGTTATGCTCCACTGCATTAAGGCTCTTAGAGTAGAAGGCTATAAAGTGCTACTTACCATTCTCCTTAGACTGTTGTAACAGACCAGCTCCCATAGCAAAGTCAGAGCTGTCAGCTTCAACTCAGAAGAGAGAGTCATCATCAGGGAAGAGGAGGATGGGCTGTGAAGTCACGGCCTGCTTGAGGGCATCAAAGGCAGTTTGCTGCACCGCTTTCCAACACCATGTAGTATCCTTAATAGTGAGGTCAAAGAGAGGACATGCATGATGAGAGAAGTCTTGAATGAACCTTTGATAAAAGTTGGTGAAGCTCAAGAAGGCCTGTATCTCCTTCTTGTCTCTTGGCACTGGCCACTCTGCCACACCAGCCACTTTGACTGGGTCCATCTCGGCTGTCCCACAAGAGATGATCAGCTCAAGGTTCAACCTTAGTCTGCTCAAACTCACACTTTTCAGGCTTGAGATAGAGCTGGTGCTGGTGGAGGGGTTTCAGTACAATACATGTTACTTGTCAATGCTCATCTAATGTCTTGGTGTAAATTAAAATGTCATTGAGGTAGACCCAAACAACATCTTCTGCAATAAAATCTTGGAAGATGTCATTTATCATGGTTTGAATAGTGGCAGGGCTATTGATGAGGCCAAAAAACATTACTAAAGGTTCAAAGAGTCTGCAATTCGTTCAAAAAGCTGCCTTCCACTCATCTCCTTCCTTGATGTGCACATTGTTGTAGTCTTAGTGGATATTCAACTTTGTAAAGTAGCATGCATCTTAGAGGTTGTTGACAAGCTCAGAAATAAGTGGCAAGGGATAGTGATTCTTCATTGTCATCACATTCAGAACCCAATAGTCCTGAACCAGATGAAGAGCTCCATCCTTCTTCTTGATGAAAAAGACTGGAAAGGCCATAGGAGACTTTGAGGGATGTATTTGATCAGAGTCCAGATTTTCCTGCAAGAATGCATCTAGCTCATCCTGCTCATGGGGAGCAAGAGGATATACCTTGCAGCTAGATGGTTCTGCATCTGGAATGAGCTCAATAGCATGATCCCATTGCTTGCGCTCTAGAAGAGTGTCAAATAAAGCCTTGGAAAATACATCCTCAAAGTCTTGAAAGTGATGAAGAATGGCATCTTAGAATGGCTTAGGTGCTGAGTTGGCTGCAAAGGCCTGGGCCAGACGCTGTGAGGTCGTCTGACTAGTCCTAATCTCAGCAGTCATTGGCAGAGGTTGAAGAGTAGCTGCATAAATCCTATCACCTACCTCAATAGCACTGTCTGGAGACTCTGGTTTCTGAGCACATACAAACTCACCTTCATGTCCATCTTCCAGCTGGGCTTCATACGCTACACCTCAGGCATCCTCATAGATAGGTTCTCTATAAGGGAATACCAAGAGAGGAGGATCTAGCAGGTCAATATCAGCAAAGGGGAGGTGCTCTACATGACAAGCATGTATAGCAGCATGCTTACAGACTAATGCTCTATGCTCTACTCATGCTTTCTTAGCACAAGTGGAACAACAATGAGGGCATTGGCTCATGTGCACCTCATTCTTAGCCCAGTCAATTTCTGGATTGTAGTCACAAAGCCAGGTGAATCCAAGTATCATATCTTGCTTTTTTAAGGCTAGTGACAGCAAAGACAGCTTGCTCTGAGTGTGTATGATAGCAAAGAACAAGATTACCACTGAGCAGATAGATCCAGCTTCATTGAGTGTGCTGTCAATGTTGTAGATTGGAATGGGATGAGAGAGGGACCAGGTAAGTTGATGTTGTTCCACATAGTTGGCATCTAGGAAGAGTCCAGTAGTGCCACTGTAGAGCCACTAGGCTCTGGCTCTGCTGAGTGTCAGTGGTTTCAATCTCCACCTTCAGACATAGTAAATTAGAAGATGGAGTTGAGGCAACCACATAGCGATGAGGTAAACATTGTTTCCAATGTGGAACATCTGAGCACTGGGAAGGAGGAGGAGGGAAGCAAGTTCCAGATAAGACTTTGTTTGGGGCAGTAATTTGTACAGCAGAGGAGGGGCTTACAGTTTCAGCCAGCAAGTTGTCAATAGCAAGAGGTGTATTGGAAGATTCTACTGACAAACAGGCAAACCAATTAGCACTAGGCAATGGAAGCATACAACTCATCCACTGCTCAATTAAAAATCCTCCTCTGACATAGAAAGGGGAGCAGCTGGAACTAGCAGCTCAGATGAGAAAGGCCTCACTAGAGGAGCATCTGGAAAAGGGTCTCCAGCAGCATCCTTGGCAGCAAGGAGCTGTAAAGGAAGCTCTTTCTGCTCAGATGAAGAGAAATAGCATACTTCCAGTCCCTGGGGGCAATAACATGCAAAATGGCCAGGCTTTTCACAGTGGCAGTATGGCAAGGGAGTTGTGGAGTATTGATGCAAGGCATCAATGTCCATAGGCATGCCCTCAGGAAGGGTACAAGCTGGAGCAGATCATAACACAGATAGCATGGATATGCAAGCAGAAGGTGGAGTAGGGAAAACAGAGTGCATGAGAGGTGAAGGGCAATGGGCAGCACTAGAGAGATGAAGACATTGCAACTCTTGCTTCAACTCTATAAGCTGCCACTGATTTCTAGCCACCTTATACCAAGTCTCAATCTGGCTGTTATTTGGTCAATCCTCAGCAAGGCTATCAATCCAATCTATAAGGGTGGGGTGGAGGCCATCTCTGAAGGTAAGGCAAAGCTGCAGGCCATCAAGATAGCCAGCCTGCTCTACCAATGCATGGAAGGAGTCAATATACTCATCCAAAGATTGCTTCCCTTGACCATACTGGTCACAGTCATGGAGAAACAAGGCTGCAGTCTTAGCAGAGTCCAGAGGAAAGAACTCAGCTCAAAAATCCTTCTCAAAGTTCTCCCAGCTAGTAAAACTGGTTACTCCACCTAGATAACAAAAAACTCGGAGTGCGTATCTTGATGCATGGCCAGTCTTCATATAAGATAGGACTCAGGCAATCTTCAGTGCATCAGAAGCAAAGGCCTCACCACTCAGCTGAATATATGTGATGCAAGACTGAAGAAAACATTCACCCATTGCTTGATCACTATTATAAGCATCTGGGAGCACAGGATGAGGGATCTCAGCCTGAGTTTCAAGGGAAGCCTCAAAGCAAGGGGCTGGAGTTGATTCTACAGGGGCAGAGGGTGCCTGAGGAGTGGTAGAAGGTGAAAGAAGATGCTCTAAGAGGGCCTAAAGGGAATGGGAGATGGTGTTTGTGGCCTGATACAATCCAGCAAGTTCAGTGGTATAAAGGGTCAAAGAAGCTTGAATAGTCTGCACCTGAATTTCCAAAGCAAGTAAGCAATTCCAGGCCTTATCCTCAGGGGCAGAAGTGTTCAAGGCAATATCTGGAGTGGCTGGCTGGGTTATAGAGACTGTGTAGTGGCAGGAGGCAATCTGGTGGGGGAGGGACCTGAAAGAACAAGAAGAGATTCAAGCAAGCTAAAGGAGGCTCCCAGACTGAAATTTACTTGTTCTGCTGCAAGGGCAACCTATGGAGGCTGTGGCTCAGTCACACAACTGGCAGAGGGAGATTCAAAGTATATTAGAAGATATACAAGCAATACTGTAGCAACTACTCACCTGGCAGAGGGAGATCCAAAGAGAACAAGTCTGGAGACTCCCTAGGCCAGGTGTGATGCTTCTGGGGCCCCAGAAGCATGAGAAACAACTATACAGGACAACAGAAAAAGAATAACCCTAACCTAAATAGTGAAAACTCCGAAAATTGCCTAAATAGAAAAATGAACATGATTACACAAGCAGGCAGGAAAACTCC
>JAGGAP010000503.1:0-20908 GCA_017657235.1 Termitomyces sp. T73sscA
ACTAGATTAGATTAGAAGATGAGACGAGTAGAGGCGAGACAGAAAGATGAGACGAGACGAGTATGATGAGTAAAGGACGAGTGGAAATAACGAGACCGGGACGTGCGAGGAGAATAAGATCGAGACAAAACACACAGAACAATACGGGTTACGGTAATATCAAGACTAGAGTACTACTTACTACTCCACGACTTATATACTACACAGTAGGTAGGCCCCGGGATCCAGGTCTGGGTTCCAGTAGCGGGGTGCGGCACCGGGGCTTGGGGTGAGACCCGGGGGCCGCACAAGGTGAGGTTGAGACATGTCGCGTGGCGCAGAGGTCTTGTACCGAGAACGCGGAGACACGTGGTGGTGGGGCGGTAAGGAGGGAGCGGGAGCGGGCGGTGGGGCATGGTGGTGCGTGATCGTGATGCGTGATGCACGATGGGGGTCTCAGCGTGGGCTGGGGATAGCTGGTGGTGCCGGCATGAGTGTGGCGGTCACAGCGGTGATGGCCCGGGGGATGCCGCGAGTGGCGGTGACGGGCGGTGATGGCCCGGGGGATGCCGCAAGTGGCGGTGACGGGCGGTGATGGCCGGGGATGCTGCGAGTGGCGGTGGCTGGTGGCAGTGACGGGCGCTGATGGGCGGTGATGGCCGGGGGCTGCCGAGGGGGTTGGCTGGGTAGCAGTCCGAGCCTGGGGTGGTCGTGGGGGTTGTTTTGGGAAGGGTTGGAGTCCCGGGGCCGGGGTTGAGTCCCGGGGATCTGTGGCAGGTCGTGACAGCAGTATAAATCCAACTTGAAAGTAGGCCTTGTCCAATTGTTTGGAGGACTTGCCATTCTTCAGGAGACATTACTATGCACTGCCAGATAGTAGGTTATGTACACTGTCTCCAACAAACAGAGATGAGTTTTATATTAAAGTCAACCAACATGACAGATCCATAAAAAGGATTGTGGCAGTATATCTGCCAAACATCTGATCCAGATGTGTGTGATATTCTTCCCCTGTACTTATCTATATCTGACTCCAACATATGTACTAAGGAACAGCAGAGCCATGGTTTGAAACACAGCCATACCAAATCATGGACCAGCTAATACAAAGTACAATGACCAAAATGGTACCTCCATCTAATTCTTCACAAGTTGATACCGAGATAGATGGGAAATACATCTCTGTCAAGCATGACAGAAAAATTGAAGCTTTCTTTGAACCTCTGATTGAGAATTCTCAAACAATAGGCATAGTGGAACAGAGATAATGGCATGCATGGCGCAAGTCTAGTGGTAATTTTTTGGGGGGAAATGCAATGGACTAAGAGTACTTTGGCAGTGTCAAGTCCCCAAACTGGATCAGAGCCCTTGTTTCTTTTTACCCATGTGTGTTCTTGTTTGCATTGTGATTCTGATTAGATCAAGTTCTTTGACCTATCTAATCCAAACTGGCACTATGCAGAGCTCTGCATCCATTGCTGTATCAATGGAAACCTGTGCATATAGCATCAAGCCCGCATATGCACTCAACACTGCATCATGCGACCTTTTGCCCAATGCCTGCCACATGTTCCTAATGACCCCCCTGTCATCCAGCACCCACCATGACAAAGTACATCCACAATGCACAGCACTGGATTGCTCAAGCATTCTTTAAACACCACTAACAAAGTTCTCTAGCAGTGCCTTAACCATGCACTCCATGAGTATATTGAGTAGCGTGGTACCGGTGCACTGCTGTCTCCATGGGATACCCATATCCATGTTTTACATCATAGTTGAGTGCCTGCAAATACCTGATACTTCTCCACCTTGGCTGTTGTGCTTGGTTTGATTGACACAGACATCTCTGTAATTGTGACAATCAGTGCTACATGATAGAGTGTTATGGGTGTGGTTTAGGGTGACAACACAAAGGCGTACTGCAAACACAGTTCCAGGAACAGGCCTGAGTGGCACAACTGCTTTGTCTCACTTTGTATTTATATACAGACATATGCCAGCAGCACCCTCAGTTCCATTTATATGTTTCTGAGGGTGCATTATTCATAGACTTAATTACATTTACTTATACTGATATACATGTACCGAGATTAAGAACAGCATATTGATGTAGTATTGAGGAGTATTTCAATTGACCTCATATCTAGGTCACCTTGTTGCTACTGTATACGTCTTTGTGTTAGTAATAGTAATATCTTATAATGACTGCATAGCCCCTGAGTTTGGGTCATCCTTTGACTTGCAAACTCCAGGTGCATGTCCTTACCTTTACAAGATGTGCCGCATGCCTTTGGCATGCAGCTAGCATCATGTTGGGGGCTTTGCTCCCAAACCCCCTGTACACAGCCTCCACCCTAACCTCACTTTGTTTGGTTAGAGCTCCAAGTATGTGTAAGTGAGTGACTTCCACCCCAACCTCACTTTGTTTGGTTAGGGCTCCAAATATGGGCTTAATCCCAGCCTCAACCTCACTTCATTTGTTTAAAGCTCTGTACTCACTCTCTAAGTTATAATAATTATATTTATTGCTTTTTTAGAATTCTAAATTATATTCAAAATCTACTATCTTAGCATATCAATTAAGTACTAAAATAGATAAACATTAGTCAATATATTTCAGTTTATTATCATAGAAAGGCACTTACAATTGAAATTCACTCAGAATTTCTTGATATATAATATTTGGAGTTGTTTGTGATGTATTTTCTGGACTTTGATACGATTGCCTGATGTGCATTGTGAGAGAGCAACATAAAGTTGTCCATATGAAAATACAGGCAATCAAAGATCTGATCCAACATGTTTGGCTGACTAGCCTTGTGATTTGTTTATAGTCATAGCAAATGCCAGTTGGATAGGAAATTGCCTTCTATGCAATGCAATTGAAAGATCCTCCTCAGATGCATCAAGATTGACACATGGAAGAAAAACAGAAGATCAAGCAAACTTGGAATTATCACTACTGAGGCAACATTTTATAATACAGTAGCCAATATGTGTTACAATCAGTCTTGTACCATTGCAAAGACCCTTGGATGGATCAAGATTTTGAAGAAGCATAATAGGAGCACCAACTTTAAGAGCTAACTTTAATAAAGGTAAACCACTTGCTATTAATGAGTTTAAATATTCCATAGGATATGGTGGAAAAGCATTGGCATTGCCTGCTTCTGTATGTACAGAATCTGCACTTCACAATATTTTCTCTTCACTTGGAAACTTTTGAAGAACTTCTGAATTGATGTCATCTACATCAGAGTTTTTGCATAAAAGATTTGTTTGATTCAGATAATATTGATTGTTGTGATGGTGTGCAATATTAGAATAAGTAGATTGAATTAATTCTTTGATTGAGTTATTATTACACATCATTGTTTCTGGAATTTGGATAGTTTCTCCACATCCTAAGTTTTTCCCAGCACCAATATCTAATAGCCAAGCTGCATGTGCAATATTCTCAGGAGCTTAGTATTCTGAACCAAGTAACACACTTGAATTTAATTCCATAGTCTTCCTTTACTGAGAGAAGCAGCAATAATCTGTTGTCTTAATCCTCTTGGAACAACCAGTAGTGTTTGACAAAAATCTCCTCCAAAGACTACAGTAATCCCACCAAATAGTATGTCTTTACCTAGAACATCTCTGAAAGCACGATCTACACAGTCAACAGCATTTTTATGTTGCATTGAAACCTCATCCCAGATTTTAACTTTTGTTTGTAATAAAATATAATATAAATTTGTACTTCGCTTAATATCTGCAACTAAAGTATCAAGAGCAGGAATTGGAATTTTGAAGCAAGAATGTGCAGTGTGACCACCTTCAAGTAACAAAGCTGCAATTCCAGATGAGGCTACACATAATGCAATAGGAGTACTGGGATTCTGATGAGCAAATGTTAATGAAGATTGCCTAAATACCAAATTTTAATACACAAATAGTTAGTAAAAAATGATAATTTACTGACATGTTGATGTTATTTATAGTGCAAAAAATAGAATATCTACTAAAAGCCAAGAGACAGAAACACTGAAAAATAAAACTGCCTTCAATTGAAAATTATAAAAAATTATACAAAAATATACACATACCTTCAAAGTAGCCAAGCTTAGAAAAGCTCAATTTAATAAAGCAGTAAGATCACTATAAAAGTTGCCACCACTCTCTTGTTGTACCACACATTCCACTACATTGACTAGAATTCAATTGATTTTGGATCTACTTAATATTCTGCAGGTGCCTAGCTCAATTTGGGTCCTACAATAAAATTGAAATAACTGGGCAAGATTATACTTACTTTCTGTTGGTCGTGCAAGGCCTATAGCTTGGACAGATAAATGCAGGGCAGTAGATGGTAGGGAGAGTGTTTTTGGAGATGCTACAAAGGTCTCATGTCAGTAAGACATCCACTACATTGATAGTTAACATGTTGCCATCATACTTTATCAAAGATTAGCATGTAGCTACACTTTGAAGCAGTTCATCACCTTGAACCCTTGTGTTGCACCTCCAGAAAGGCTTGTCTAAATAGGCCAGTCAAATGTTTCCTGTTCAGTGCAGTAAATCTTCATTTTTTACAATGTACTCAAATCACTTTTTTGATCTCTGTGGCATCTGTAGAATATAGTTCTGATTATATACATATAAAACTTAGCACTATACTACAAGGATTGAATGTGCTACAACATGAAAGTGGTCAGCAATGTTCTGATGCACAAAATCTCTGTGTTTGCCTAAAATAGGTTATGGCCATTTTATGCTGAACTAAAAGACCTTTCTGATCTCAATAAGAAAAGTCAAAATAGTCAGAAGCAATCAAAAAAGCATAAAAGTAAGAAGAAACAGACCAATAAGGCAAGTTATGCATAGACAGTCTAATTGATGAGATTCTGACCTGTCATTGGGGCATGCAAAGTAGCATTTCTGAGAACTCGTCTTCTTCCAATGGAGAGAACAGTGATATCAACCCAAAAAGGTCAAAACAAGAAAGAAGAATGCAATACAATGGATGGAGAAACTTGAGAAGGACAATTATTGTAATAATCATAATGCCCAAAACAGGATCTTGGACTATGGGCCATTCTACTTGTATGTTCATGCTTTGCATTCAGAACTTGAATGTGCTGACAGGAGTCAAATTTAGAGTAACAGCTACCCTTCCACAAGCACCTCTCCTCCACAGCTCAAGATTACTGACAATGTAAAATCTTGCAAGAAAGCAGTGAAGTAAGCTTCTGTGACACTGGCATATGTAACTTCTGCACACCTTTTTCTTCCACCATATCCATATACAGCTCAACATAGTCCTTATTTTGGGTATTCTCATTTAGGACTACCATGGAAGGGGCTTCACCTGCTGGCCCTACAACAACTCTACAATCTTTACAAGACTCCTCCACCAATTATGTCTCACTTGATGCCCAGCTCATTACCTTCAGAAGTTAAATTTGGGGATGTGTCCATTTTTTTGCTCTTATCTGACTGGTTTCTAGCCCTTGACAAGAGAAACCAAATAGAGTTATTGCAATACTCACAAGTGCCTTGGCTATAGTAATATAGTGGTTGTCCAAATACAATAAAAGATTGTACAACAGAAGGCTGAAAACTGTAAGCTGTAAAAATGTTGAAAACCATAGATGTGAACATACTTTATAAAAAGATTCAGTGAGCCCACACCAACAACAAAGTGCCACGTTGACAAAACAATGGAAACAAAGTTAGTCCTGATGGCAAAGGCAAAGTGACAGGTGATGAGATCAATGATCCATCACACCATCATGGTCCCAACAATTTCCAGACAGGTGGCTGTGTCTGCCATCATGGATCATTGATCCCCTGATGAGGCATCAGTCACAGCCAAAGAAACTCTGTTCTCAACTACTGCCACCAATGCCTGCCCATGGCCTTTGTCCCCCTCTTGCTAGCACACAGAAGACTTACAGGAAGTCACAGATGAGAAGAAAGGCAGAATAGAAAGATGAAAAGGATTAGCCAGAAACACAGCTAAACTATTGGGCAGGACACATTGAGACTATGCCAAGCATACAACAAGTGCACTAGATGCAACATAACTGGAAAACAACTGGTCATGGAGGAATTGGGGACCAAGGGCAAGTCATCAGCTTGCCATGGCATGGAGTCCCCAGGGAATGGACCTCTTAGGCTCAGGAGCTTGTGTATTGACTTTAGAGGAATTATTAGTCTACATTTTGAATTCAAAACCTAGCTTTATTTGATTCATCTCAGTGTGAACAGAAGCAGTTTTAAAATCAAATAAACTATTATATTTCACTATCTAAAAGTGTGCATTGAGTGCAGCTTGAACCCTCAAGCTTAGGATCCAATTGTGACTGTAAACAAAGCTTTTAATATTATTATATTGCTACAAGCTTTATTTTACAATTGCTGATCAAATTCGCATCAATAGTTGTAAGACACATCACATCCAGCTTGTTCTCACTCAAATAGAATAAACAAGGGGAAATTCTCTAGCCTCCTTGCAAGAGTCAAGAACTACAAAGCAGTTGAAAAATCTCATAAACATTCTACATAGTTGTCCTCAAAAAATTACTCTTGAAGCTCTTTGTAAGTTATGCAATTTAATTGTATATACTAATTGTTGATATTGATTATGAAGTGGAACTATGCCAACAAATGTTTTGCAAACACCTTCTGAACTTATACAAGTGCTTCTTCCCAGTATCTCTGCTCCATCTTCACTGTTGACTGGCAGGATGGATATTCTGTGGCATTTTGAAAGTTATTTTGATCCTGATCAATCTTCATTCAAAATCCAAAAGCAGAAGTGTTTTGTGTTGCATGGCTTGGGTGGAGCTGGAAAGACACAAATTGCTCTGCAATCTTGTTATCAATTGAGAAGCAGGTATGCAACTGCTGTATGTTTTACAAAGTTTTGTTTTAATTTAATAAACTAGATTTTCTTCCATGTATATGATCAATGCAAGCTCTAAAGCATCAATTGATCAGTTCTTGACTTTACTTGCTCAAAGTGCCAATTCAAATGATACTACACCTGCTGCTGCTCTGACATGGCTCGGCTCTATTACCAAAAAAACAGAATGGTTGATGATTTTTGACAATGCTGATGATTCTGAAGTTAATCTACAAGAATTTTTCCCAGTGTGCAGTCATGGAAATATTCTTATAACAAGTAGAAATGAAGATCTAAGATTTGTGCACCTAAAAATCAATTTAAAATTGGAGAAATGTCAAGTGAAGAATCACTAGCAATCTTTTATGAAGCTAGTCAAAGATCAAAAACTGAGGAAGCAGCTGCAAATGAGCTTGTTGGAGAGTTAGGCTATTTGGCATTGGCTATTGTTCAAGCAGGAAGTTATATTCTTCACAATAAGCATCTTAAAGTAAAGCAGTACCTTGAAAACTATAAGAAGGACATGCTAAGTTACTTGGCAGAAACAACTACACAAAAAATAAACAAATATCAACTTTGTGTTTTTGCTACTTGGGATCTAAGTTATCAAAAGCTGGGTGAAGAAGCAAAGGCAATTCTCATGTTTTGTAATGTATTACACAATTCCAAAATACCTGTGTCAATCTTGGAAAGAACTTGGAAAAACCTCTCTATCACTTGTGAAGTAGAGACACAAGTATTACAGGACTTTCTTAAAAGATTTGTAACAAGTAATAAAAAGTGGAACAATGAGCTAGTGGAAAAAGCACTTGATATGCTCAGATCTTATTTACTGGTAGAAATAGAAGGAGGAGAAGGAGGAGAATTGCTTTTGGAGATTCACTCACTTGTTCATAGATGGGCTGTGCAATTACTATCAAAAGAAGAGCAAAAAAAAAATAGAAAAATGTGTACAACAGCTATTTTATTGTTTGGAAAATAATAGTTTGAATATAATGATGCTCCTAGATGGGTGCTCCATGTGTGTGCATTGATGAGTAGTCTAAGTTATAAATGTGACAATTACAAATTAGCAAAGAGATTAGGGAGAATTCTGTCAGTTGTATATTCTTAGAGTGTTTCAGAACAGCTTCAGCAGCAGGCACTGAAAGGCTGTGAAGAGGAACTGGGAAGCACACATTCAGAGACTCTTCTGGCTATGTGTGACCTTGCAGAAACATTTGGAAAAAATGGAAAGCTAGTGGAGGCAGAGAAGCTTCAAGTAGAAGTTCTCAGGGTAAGAAAAGAAGCCTTTGGAAGTGATCATTTAGACACTCTTGCCATGTCTAGATTTGCTATGACATTAAGCAAAGGGATAAAGCTAGAGGAGGCAGAGAAGTGACTGATGGTGTCCAAGACTTTTTCAAAAACAAAAAAGAGTCACTAATGATATTAATGGTGAATTTTAGATATTAACAACACTCCTCCAAAAATCTTTGGTCTAGTACTTGAAATCTAGTTCTATCAGAAGCAAAATCACTGTTGGAGTAAGTCAGACAGCTCCTCCAGTTGCCAAAGCTAACATCTTAGTTCCTTGAGTAAATGAATATGAAAAGTCAAGCCTGTCAACAAAAGACTCATCAGAAGCACAAATCTTGGGCATGATATGCCTGATTTACATTGTAAGAAGCACTTTAGAGAGAGGCTGCCCTGATATTAGTTATCAAATGAGATCACCATCTCTGTTCCTTCCAGCTTCCTTTCAAACTACCCCACCACTTCCTCTAGCACTCTGCTCCATCTCATGTCTTTCATTAGCACCCTTGGCACCATGTTTGTAAATGCCCCCTTCACATCCATAAACACTACCATCACTTCTTTTCCTTTCTCCGATGCCTTCTTTATAAAGGTCATCAGGACATGAATTGAGTTGGTTGTGTTCACACAATTTCCTCATCACTATCCCCTAGATGATGGCTTCCTTGGAATTGCATTTGCCCTTGTTCTTGTCTTTGTCTACCTACAGATGTGGTGGGCTTTGGGCAACATAGTGCTTGATATGTTGTTGTAGCAGGGTAGGAGTCTGGGTTGAATCAGCCATGGGTGAGCAGCCACTGGCACATCCATGACATTCCACTTCTTGAATGGACCTGACAGATCTGCTGCTGGCCTCTGCTTCTTTGATGGCCCCAATAAATCCATTGCCACTGATGGCCTCAACAGATGCACTGCTGTCAACAGCTCCATTGCCATGCTCATTCCTGTTTCCTCTTCTTTCTCTAGTTACTCTGTGCATGCCTTGCCCTTCCTTCCCTATGCAGCTGCTCTGGGGCTCTGGTCCACCCACCTCTATGTCTTGTTCTTCAATGCCACTACTACCTCATTGTTGGGCTGTTGACTTGACAAGATGGGCAGCACATTATTGATGAATCTCCTGCTGGCATCTTTGAGGAATGCCTTGTTGTCCTTGGTCCTACCCACTTCTCTTCTTGAAAACAAACAGCTAGCACTCTCTGCCACCCACAACATGCTAAATAGCAATTGAGCACCCACACATGATATGATTTATGCAAGACAGCACACACATTCCTTGGCAGCAAGCCTCTGGTGTACTGCCCACATGATGTTGCATAATGTTAATTTACTACACTTATAGCATTATTAATGGCCCCTTACCTACTCTTAGCAGCAACTATTAGGGTCATTAGTGATTCTTGCCATAGGATTCCCACCACGATAGTATAAAATTTCTGTCTTCTATCAATTATCAAATCACTATTTATGTTCTATGGTCCAGCACTTCAAACCTTTTAAAGGAATCCTCACTTTACTAAGGTTTCCTCAGCATGCTCTTACCCTTGGTGCTAAAGTTCTTAGTGCCTCTTTGCCTTTATCCCATTTTTGTAGTACTATTTGGGTACACTCTTATTATTAGCACCAATGCTTGGCACCTTGTTTTTTGTTTGCATGTCTAGCAATTGCAGCTAGGCCCTCAAGCTTTGTTAAGCTAAGCACTTCACTCCTCTCCACTCCTCCTTTTCATTTTCACTTGCTACTGCTTGCCATCTTTACTGACATTCCTGCCACCTTTAGATCTCAACTTCTTACACTAGTTGCTAAGACCTCTCTGAAACTCTCTCACACTTTGCAAAGCCTAATGTGAAACAAGATTAAGTGTTAAGTGCAGCCTACCTAAATGGCATTTAGCTAAATTTTGGGCACATCAACATTGAGATGAGCATTGAGATACTTGTTCTATTTGAAGGAGTAGAGGAGGGCTTGATAAGCCCCAAGTTGTATATTCTTTTCTCAGGCTGCACAGTGCAGCCCTTGTCATTGCCTTCACCCTCTTGCATTATATTATGCAAGTGTAACCTTGGCTCCTGACTACCTGGTGCAATGTCACCTTCTTAATTATTGCCATCCAAAACATCTGGACATTCTGCATCTCTATAGTGTAAATCATAAGTTGGTCTAAAAGAAGAATGTATAATAAAGAACATGCATAAAGTGCTTCTTTTAATATATTTACTTCTTACTATTTATAACAGACATATGATATTTACTTTTACCTATATACTTACAGTTGTAATGCCAATTGGCACCTGTATATGGAGACTTAGAATAGAATATAGAAACTAAGGTCAACTCAGGAATATATATGTTATATTCTACATTTAATTATTATTTTTAATTACTTATTATATCTATAGAATGCTGATGTAAGCTAGCATTTTTGTTTTACACCATGGGATTGAGTTTACAGATAATTCTGGTTCTATTGTTTGACAATAAGGCTTCAAGATCTTGTAATTGTGTTACACAACTTCTGGGCCAAGGCCATTCAACAGCCACCTATGTTCTTGACCTATTACTTATCTCTATACACCCTAGAAAGATTCCACACAAAATACAAATGGAAAAAAGGCCAGACATCTCATACTTATGCTCTTACGGGTGCATGGCATATGCAAAAGTGCCCAGGGGAAATGGAAGCAGTAAGCTCAATGCTTAATTAGTCAAAGCATGTTTGTCAGTGGGGTAATTCAGCTGTGGCAAGCTCTGAGGCTGTGACAAATGCTCCAAGGTAAGCTAGCAAGCTCTGGAGCTGTTATCATCTATACTGCCTCTAAGGCTACCCTATACATATCTGGCATCCACTCACAAGCTCCAAGCTCTGGAGTAACTCAGCAAAATCCTCAGAGCCTCAAGTTTGGCTCTGCTAAACTCTCATCAACTTTGTGCACCATTGTCATCTCACATCACCTGCCCATCAGTTAGCACCAACAGCACCCATCACTCACACTCTGATCAGATGACACCATCTGCAAACCCAACTCTGCACCTCAGCCATGACCAAACATTGCCAGCACTCTGATCATACCTCCAGTGCTGATACCTGATACTGCACTCCAATCAGACCACTATTTAGTGCCAATTCTCTGCCTCTCCACCTTGCTAGGGCTCATTTGGGAGCCCTGGAGCTCATCCACTCAATTTGGATGCTCTTATTTAAACAGGCCTACCTTGATAGAGTATGGTAGCCTTGATATTAATATAACCCCCAGTCTTGTTTAGTACTTTGCTTGTGTTTTTTTATCTCATTTCTTGTATTTTGTATTTTCTTGTATAACTTCTATTATTGTCTCAACTTTTGTTTCATTGACTCACCTCTTCTCTCTTATTCTTAATCATCTCAACTTCCTCCATGCCCACCTTCTATACTTGCTCCACTATTTCCTCATTTAATACAACTATTTGCCCACCTCTTCTTGTAATTAAACCCCCACTTGTGTCTCAACCACCCTTGCTTGATACACCTTAATTGGTCCACACTGTGCACTCCTTTGTCTTTATTATTTCTCAGCCACAAAGCTTGTTAACTTGCCTTGGGCTCAGGAACAATAAAGGCAAAGAGCACATGGCAACTAAAGCATGCCAGACCAATAATAATTGGAGCACAAGTTGGACTAGGTGCCCATTAGGTGACATATATTATATTGAGCTATACTAGCAATGCAATGTCATTTATCAAATTTTCATATTTTTCAAATATTTTTATAATTGTAGCACATAGCACAGCATGTCCCATTCAGAGTAATGCTCAATCTCAATCTCTCTTATGTTATTAATAAGTTAAAAAAGGGTAGGAGAAGCAGGAGTTTGCCAGTGATAGCACTTGTTTGTTATTGTTGGAACCAATGAATGAGAGAAAGTGACCACTGTAGAATAGTGTTTGTCACTGTGCACTAATTATAGTGCATTGATATATCAATCAGCCCTGTGATTACAATTGTGGTTATATTAACCTCAGCATATAATTACAGAGCATGTTATATTATAGTGCCAATTACAGGTAAATAATCAAATCATAGGTTGTACAATAAGTCCATGGTATCTAGTAATCTTTGCAGTGGGCACAGAGGAGAGCCAGTTTGGTTTGGAACTGAGGCCTGAGGATGTGAGGAGAAAGGTAATCACCTTTGACCTGCTTCTAGATGGCCATGAGGAGAAACCTCTGGTATAACACAAAATCAGATCAGTAGTCCTTTGGCCATCTCACTATTGGCTGTTTCACCAGGTGATCAGAATACAACATTGGTCAATATCTGCATAAGTAGCCCCTTTATCAGAAACATCTGGTTTGTGGTCCAACATCATCTTATCTAATACTATAGTTAACATAATGGATTTGGATAGCACTCTAGTCATCAATTCACTGAAAAAAATTAGTATCCAGCTCCAAGCACCAAGGCAAATCAGTTTGTGCTTCTTGATGAGACTTTAGGAGGGTTATTTGACTGGAGCAGATGGGTCCTAGTGCAACAACCAGTTGGCAGGTCCTTTGCAAAATAGAACCACCCAGATTCTAATCCACTATCCAGATTTCCAATCTACCATCCAACTATTGTTATGCCAATCTCAAACCTGAGACTAGCAAAAGTAGTTATAATTCCAATATACCCTAAAAATGCTGAAAACTGTAAGCAGAGTCAAAAACTGTAGGCAAAAATGGACATACCTCAGAAAGAGCATGCTCACAGAACACCCAGCACACCAGTACAATGACTTCCAGCAGCCACAAGCAATGATCCATGATCAGCACATCAAACCTTTAGCAATTGTTGTTTCCTGCTCCCCACAACTACAACAACACACCTTGCTTGACCCACAAAGACAATCTCCACACCTCAAAACTCACGGACACCTGCACAAGCCACCCAGGCACAAGAAGAAAGGCAGAATGGAAATATAGGAGGCAGGAAGATTCACAAGAAAAAAGATTAGCTGGAAAACATGGCTAAACTATTGGGCAGGATGCATTGAGACCATGCCAAGCATGCAACAAGTGCACAAGATACAACATAACTGGAAGATCATGTGCAGACAACAATTGGTCCATGCATGATGTGAGGGCTATAAAAGGGTGGAGGAATTGGGGACTGAGGCAAGCAATCAGTTCTTCTGGCCTACACACTGAACCAACTGTAAGCTCTCTAGTAACATCTGACTGCTTGCTTAAGTCTTGCTGGTCCCTTGTCTGACTCTTGCCTGCCTCTGCACCTGCTTGACTCCCACTTGTCACTGGTGCTTGCTAGCTCTGTGGAAGGAGTTCTGCAGACATTAAGTGTCTTCTTACAGTGGGATGGATGGCAGGGCACTGCTACTGGGAACCATTACTGCCTGATGCTTCAGCATTAGAAACACCATTGTGCATACAACAAAGCATTTTGCAAGGGCATGTACCTTGCTATTGGGCAGGACCCCCACACCTAGGAAGGTTGAGCATGAGTCTAGGACTGGGTTTTATGGTGAAGCCCCATCTGCTGCAGGTGCCACTGAGCCTGCACTGCCTACAGACAGGCCTGTGTCCATCTCATCCCTCTAGCTGCTGGAGGAATTGCTGCAGGCTGGGCCATCCAGATTGTTCCACCATGCCTCTGAAGAGGATGTTTCAGACTACAACATGGACAATGCAATAGTAGATTCCTTTGGGCCACTGGAAGACTTACCCATTGCACCAGTTCCAGACCTACTTACAGCCTAGCCATTGTTTGTGTGGACCGCAACATGGTCTGATTGGAGGGTATGTAATGGGGCTGACCCATTACATTGTAGTCAGTAGTATAATTCATTGGACAGTATCATGCATTACTTGTAAATACTTATTTTAGTATTTAATCTCTGCTGAATAAGCAGCTTATTCTTGTTTCATACTACATTATCAATAGACCAGACTGGTCTGATTCTGTCAAGTGTGATCTCTAAGCCACAACCACTGTAACTTCCATTACATCAGTATAGAGTAAGCAGATAGAAAGCTTAATTATGTAGATAAATCCATGCAGTTGATCAATCTAGTAAGCAAAGGCTTCATTGTTGGCAAAGTTAGGAGCAGAATTGCCAAGTTCTGGTAGTTGCTTAGAATGCCTATCAGATCCATGGAAGATACCCTGGATGTGTACAAGTTTAAAGTAGATCATAAGGATAGCAACTATTCATCTGTTCATGCTAGTGGAGGGCTGTATGTTAGCATATCTTTAATGTACCTGGCATCAACTTCTACAATGAGGTTGCACATGCCAATTAGATATATTTTTAGTGCCTGGAAAGCCCTAAAGAGTCCATAGAGCTCAAGTTTTGGCTGACTATAGCTAGCTTCCCTGTTGTTAAGAGTACTAGCATTGAAGCAATTATAGCAACATTGGCAATGGTTGTTGCTAAGATACTGACACAAAAAGAAACCAACAGCAAGATAGGAGGTGTAAATTGCCAAAATGACTGGATCTGGCAACTGGTAGTCAATAGGTAGAAGGGGCTCAGTGCCTTGGAGTGCCTTGACCAAGTTTTCTTGGGCAGCAAGCTGGTCAGGGCTAAATTCAAAAAAGGTGTTGGCATGCATGATGTAGTTAAGATGATGGGCATGGTAGGCAAAGTTTTTGAAAAATATATGGAGAGTGCCAACAGTGCCCAAAGAAGTGCATATCTCAGAGAGGTTGCAGCAATGGCTCCAGCATTCCAGAAGAGCTAGGCAACTTTTATTGAAAATGCAAACCTTCTGGCATGCAGATATGACCAAGGATTTTAAAACAAGGGGCACAGAGAACAAGTTTATGGCCTAAGAAGGTTGCATCAGATCCAAGACATACTACTGGATGCCTACTACACTCAGCATGATACCAAAAATGCCACCTCTGGCAAACAGGCTTACTTCTGACCAGGGATGAAGAAGGATGTCACCAAATACATCCAGGCTTGTGAGTCTTGCCTCTAGGTCAAAGTTCACTGCTACTGCCTCAACAGTCTACTCAAACCCCTCTCTGTTGGCTGCCACCTATAATCCTCCCTCTATATAGATCACATTGCTATGCTTCTAGAGTTGGAGAAATACAATGCTATCCTAGTTATTGTCTGCTACCTCACTAAACAAGCCATTCTTATCACCTGCTGCACCATTGGCAATGCTCTGGAATTTGCCTGCCTCTTCTTCAAACACATGCTCTCCAAGCATGGTTTCTCCAATGACATTATTTTTAATTGTGGTCCCCTCTTTGTTTCCAAGTTCTGATTCTCCTTGTGCAAGGCACTTAGCATCAAAACCAACCTCTCCACCACCTACCATCCAAAAGCCAAACAGTCAGACCAAACACATGAATTAGACTCTGGAACCGTACCCCTACCTCTACATCAATATCTACAAAATGACTGGCACATGCAGCTACTCCTTTCTGAGTTCATCTACAACAACACTCCACTAACAGAGTATTCCTCTTCTTTGCTAATAAAGATTATCATCACTGGCTCACCATATCTCTCTAGAACATTCCCTTGCACATCTCCCACAAAGTTGCCTGAGACCTTCAGTCTCTCCAAGAGTTCCTCTATGAATAAATTGACATTTCCAACAAAGCCTACACTAAGCATGCCCAATACTAAACAAGAAGCTTGGAACCATTGGCTTGACTAGTGCAATCTCTGTACCCTGCCACCCTTTATGAAGCTTGACCACAAATGTTTTGGCCTCTTCAAGGTCCTCCAGAAGGCCTCCATGCACACCTACAAACTCAACCTACCTTTGGGCTTCAAGAGTCTCCACCCCATCTTCTACATCTGACTCTTAAGAAGCATGCTCCAGATTTCTTTCTTGGACAGCACCCCAATTGCCTGTCTTCCATCAAAGTTCAAGACAAATATTACTACAAGGTCAACCACATTTTTTACTCCTGCCTCATTTACAGCTGCACTCATTACTTTTGTTTGCTAGAAGGGCTACAGCGTCCAAAAATAACACCTGAGAACTCCAAAACAACCTCTCCAGTCCCCCACCAAGCCCTAGGACTTCCACACCTAACACTCTATCAAGTACTGGAACCTCCACTTAGATGCTGTATTTTCCCAATAAGAACTCATTCTATGTGTGTGGCCTCCAAAGTCAGCAAAACCTGACAGAATCATGTGGAGACTAATGACCTTGAAGAGCTCACTGAGTGTATTCCAGATGGTCTAGAAGCTATTGTGTTCAATGAATACAATATGCAATTGCAGAACTTGTTCTTCAATGTAGGATTCAGCTCTCAGTCATATTGGTTGCTGCCTTCTGGACTGCCTTACACACCTCTAGCACCCACTCATGAGCTCCAAATCCTAGAGCACCTCCACTGAATCCCTGGAGCCCCTAGTTTGGCTCCACAAAACTCTCATCAGCCCTGCATGCTACTGCTTTTCCATGTCACCTGCCCATCCACTAGCACCCACCAACAGCATCTGCTACTCCTGCTCTGATCAGATAGCACCTGTGCTACAATCAGACCTGCTGCCACCTCCCCTTGCCTCCACACCTTTGCACCTCCTGCACTCTAATCAGACTCACCATCCAGCCCTAACTGCCAGCACTCTGACCAGACCCCTAGTGCAAACATCCATCCATTCAGCCACAAACCACCATACCCTGATTAGACCACCACTTAGCACTGACACTCCATCTCCACACCCCACCAGAGCTTGCTCAGGAGCTCCAAAACTCACTCACTCCATCCAGATGCCCCTACTTAAACAGACCTATACTGATAGAGTACAGTAGTCTTGATATTAATGTAACTCTAGTCTTGTTTGGTACTTTACTCATGTTTTGTATCTTGCCTCTTGTATCTTGCATCTTTTGACTTGCTCTGCTCTATCCTGTCTCATACAGCTTTTGAACATTGTCTTTGACTCTTACTCTATTTTCTCAATGTAATGAATTGTAGTATCAATTACAGTAAGTGAATCCATGAATGTATAATGGTAATTCCATTACAAATTTGATCTTTATCTTTGATAACTACCCACGTTGTGTGAAATAATCAATATGGTATCAAACACTTAACCTTGTCATGTGCACTGCCCATCCAACTTTGGATCATACAAGGCAGAAAGCATGTTTGTTGCTCATTTAGGTGACAATGGAACAGAACCTGGCTTAGAAATGGATACAGCAGATACAACTCATACTTTACTTAACAAATGTACATCTGTTATTACTTGTTATCTGTGACTACATAGACACTCATGTATTGCCAGTTTTAACTCAGCTACCACTGGTCTGACACTGAGTTATTTCTATATATTTGCAAAGAAGAATAAATTGCAGCCAGCGCAGCAAACAAAGCAGAAAAGAGTGGTGAATGAGGATATAGAACAGTTTATTCAATTGTATCTTGTCATTTGTATTGTCATAGATATCTTGTTGATTAAATATGAGGATAGATCTCGGCCATGCTGTACTGTGCAATGGCCCACACCTGCTTATTGTATTTAACAGAATGAACTGCCGTCAACTATAGATCTTTCTAGATGCTTTTCTTAATTACATGCATGAGAAGGATAGGTTATAGGATAGATAGACATCTGGTGCACCGTCAATTGAAGATGTAAGCAATAGATCCAAAAGAAATCTGATATCTTGCACTCTAGAGCAACGGACGGCCCATACCTGAAAGGATTGCCAAATTCAACGTGAACGATTATGTCCTGAGACTTTCCATTGTGATGTTGGATTACACCGGATGGAGGAGTGAATTATACTTGCGGGGTCCCATTCAAGAACCAGGTTACCGTGGATTCATGAAAGCTGACTAGACTAGCATGGTATTTATGTACGTAGCAACAGAGAGAAAATTATAATATGAAAACGACTATTCAAGGTTTTTGGGATTTTACCCATTGACCGATGCCGATACCCTCGAATAGATTCCATGTAAACAAACCATTTCGATCACATCCAAAAGCATATTCCGCTAATCTCTCAAGGATTCGGGGGCGACCACCTTCCAAGACAACACAGATCTCAATCGCTTCGTATATATGCGAGTCACGAGTGGATTTTGCACTGCCAGGATCCACCTCTTCAAAAATACGAAGATACTCGTCACGGAACTTTTGAAGAACCTCAGGCGAATCTTCCTGTATCTCTTCACGTGCGGGTATGCGATCCAACTGAGCAGCCGCCCCATCGGCGTCCTTTGAGAGAGCAGCATCTTCCTCAATGCAACTGTGAATGCAGTTATCTTCACCTTCACTGCGTCCTGATGTCCCGTGGTCTGAAAGATAATCATTGTCCTCTTCCAAACGCCTTTCTTCATTGTCCTCGCCGTCGGGAACCTTATTCTGAACAGGAAAGGCATACATCATAGGATCCCAATCTCGAGTGATCCATGAAGGATATCTAGCATATCCGCCCTGTCTAGGGCAAGTACATATATTATCCCAGTCAATCAGACCTGTGACATGACCCTCATTATCGACGAATATATTTTGGTAATTGAAGTCGGGCATAGATAGGACGAATGGAGGGCCGTCGAGACTTTGATCGGGCAGTCCACCAGCGAAAAGGCGCAACAGTGCCAAACATCGTTTATCAAACTCGCAAGATGCCGCTGAGGCCTCTCTGGAAATTACGTCAAAGAGATATTCATGCGATGTGTAATATGGACCCGTTAAAATGGCGATTTCCTCCGAGACGTCGTCGTGTGTAGGAAGCAGAGGACCAACAACGTGCGTATCGGTCTTCGGGTCGTATTCGAGACATCCAATAGATGGAAATTCGAACTCCCGAAGCTGGTTCATGCAGGAAATGAGGGATCGAAAGACGTTCTTGCGCCGTTCTTCTGTGAACCACATGGGATCGAACCACAGCTTACAGAGTTGGGTGCCCTCAACGCGATCAAAGAAAATATATGGACGGCCAATGGCATTGTTGATGTCGAGAGAGAAGTCGTGAATGACAGGTATCGGGATGGTCGTTCGACTCTGAATAAGTTTTATGGTAACGATGTCCCACCGCATGCGTCTTTCCAACCAAGGGCTCCATTCGGTTTGGGGAGTACGAAATACCCAGTGAACGTCATCTTCGAAATCGACGAACCAAACTACGTTGTAGGAACCCTGTTTAGGATTGGGATTGACATTGCACGCCACGTTGGTCGACGACGTGCGATTGCGTATAGCCGTAGCTAGAGACGCAATTAACGTTAGATCCATGCGATCAACAAAGGACGGAGTCTCAGAGGCATCTGACACAGTGGAGAGGTGGTCGTGTGTTTGTTGAACGCCAGACATATGAAGGGCACAGAGAAGGGACTATAGTGGATCAACCACCACAACGAGTTTAGTGTTTTATAACAAAGAACAATACCCAGAACTGCCATAACGGTTTTTACATTACAAAACGAAGACTCACAGACATGGGGGCCGAACACGTGGCAAAAGGTGTGTCAAATCTTACATGAAGCCAAGACAATGCTCAGACTTGCTGAGAGGTCGCTGTCTGCATTTTTGTCGATGTCTAGGCTTCCCGCATATGTCAAAGGCGGTGTTGGAGAGACATTCCTGAAGCCCTTCCAAAGCTTACTAACCAGCGCCGGCACCGGCTTAATGGGTCGTTTTTCGCTGCAACATATACAACAGCACATGTTGAACGAATTTAGCGCTCTGGACATAGTTTTGACGGAGAAAACCGTGCTCATGTTGGAGACCGTGTAAAATATAATCATCTTGGTTTAGGATTGAGCAACCTCATTTTTCTTGGTTTATGATTGTGAGTCGTTGTCTTTAAGTTTGCTCAGGTGCTAGTTGAATTTCTCTGACCGCAGGATAACCTCTATTATTCGTTTTTGTAAGTTGACCTCACCATTGGAACATTGGAAGACCCTCTATTTTAAGATGTCTACGAAATATTCAAGCTTTTGACCCCATGTGTGAAGTTCAGACCGAAGTTGCGCCGGACTGGCTAATTGTAGATTACAGGTGATCCACGTATCTATGATGATGAGAGTTGTCTCCCTCTTCGTGTTGATGCCGTGTCTCTGGTGGCTTTCGAATCAACTCCCTCGCTGAGTGAATTGATCACTGTTTATTTGACCTTTTTTGAATAGAAATTTGAGTTGTATATCTTATCCCGAACCCGTTTCCCTTGGATATGTATTTCTCTAGAACAGAGGACTCATATTTGTTTCTCAAGCAGGTATTTCAAGACTAAACATTTTTCTCTCCATGTGTTTCTTCGATGGCTTTATGTGCTTTCTTCCATAAATAATTTGACATGGGAGATACCTTGTGGTAGTTTCCTTAAATTCCATAATTGCAAAAGAAATCAAAAAATAAATATAAAAATAGCGTCAGCCACACACGTGCGTATGCCAGCCAGACATTTTATTGATCCTACTACTGTTGCGGGACTTTTCGCTCAGGTCTATAAAACCCACAGAGTAGCGGGAATTAATAGGTCTGAACACTCTGAAAGAAGTTTACATTGTTTTGCCATGCTGGTAGGTCTTGTGTTTCACCTCTGACGTGGCTAATCTATAAAATTTTACCTCAAAACAGTCTATGCTCTCGAGGAGAGTATCGTGGTTCATTGTAAAAATGCTTCTGAGGATCAGCTACTGGCATCTCAAGTACCGCGAGTTCTTCAAGATAGAGCTTCCTTTCCAGGAAACACTGGAGGTCTACGCGATGCCGTTTAATACTGTCATAAAGATTGGGGAGCGCACTCGCGAGGAAGAAGCACTTTCAATG
>JAGGAP010000504.1:0-20874 GCA_017657235.1 Termitomyces sp. T73sscA
CCTGATTTCAGTGACAATCATTCTTGTCCCATTGCAAAGTCCTTTAGTTGGATCCAGATTTCTGAGCAGCATAACAGAAACACCAACTTTTAGAGCTAATTTGGCCAAAGGCAATCCACTGGCAATCAAAGAGTTGAGATATTCCATAGGATATAATGCAAGGCCATTAGGGTTTCCATCATTTGACTGAACAGAATCTGCACTCTGCAAAATCTTTACTTCCCCTGGAAATCTCTGCAAAACCTCTGAGTTGATATCATCTATATCAGAGTTCTTGCCAGAAAGGATAGTCCTGTCCAAGTAATACTGATCATTTTGAGAATGATTTATATTAGGATAAGTAGAAGAAATCAATCCAGTGATAGAATTGTTATCACAGATCATGGCTGCAGGAAGTTGAAGTGTTTCTCCAGGCCCTAGATTCCTTCCAGCACCAACATCTAATAACCATGCTGCATGAGCAATATTATCAGGAGTCTGCTCCAATCTCATGTTTTGAACCAAGTAATGAACTTCAATGTGATTCCAAAGCCTCCCTCTTTTAAGTGAAGCAGCAATTATCTGCTGTCTGAGTCCTCTTGGAACAATTGGAAGGGTTTGATGGAAATCCCCTCCAAAAACCACAGTAACTCCACCAAAAGGAATGTCATTATTGAAAATATCCCTAAAGCCACAATCCACAGAGTCAATAGCATTCTTGTGTTGCATTGGAACTTCATCCCAGATGATAACTTTGGCCTGAAGTATGAGCTGTGCTAATTGAGTCCCTCTCTTGATATTGGCAATGGATGTGTCAAGAGCAGGAATGGGGATTTTGAACTTTGAATGAGCAGTGTGGCAACAACTTTGAAAGTGACTAAAGTCAATATCAACCAAACAGTAAAGGTTCAAAATCACTTATAGGATAAGATATCTATGCTCGATTCAATGTGTGTCAATATCAATCAATCAGTAGAAGTCTGTTCATGCTTCTCAATTGAGTCAGAGAAGATGTGTATATATCATCTAGGTACATGTGCATGCATTGCCCAATAACATTACAGAATATGGAGGTTATGAGCCTTTAAAATGTAGCAGGAACATTGCAATCCCCTATTTGCCTGATGTTACTCATGAATATTTTCATAATAGATGCAAACACCATCTTGGATACATCCTTAGAGCAGATATGCACCTGCTCATATGTATTTATCAGATCAATCTTCAAGCAATACTTTGCTCATGCAACATTATTGAAGGAGTATTGACAATACATGATGTGGATTGATAGATTAGGAAAGCAGAGGCATATGGCAAAATTGATTGGGTTTTGGACATACCTCAGTCTCTTATACACAGACTGAGGTGGGTCACATTCAAATACATACAATATATATATATGCTCACAACATACCAGTTATCTTATCTGAAACAGGTACATACAGCAAATATAGTTTCCTATACACAGACTGAGTTATCTTATCTGTAACAAACATTCTCCTAGATGACCTCTTTGTTGGACAAGGGTGTGACATCCTTAATTGTGTTATTGTTGTGCTGGTGGGCATCCAATGCTGTACAGAACAATTCGTTCTTTTTAGGTATGCATAATAATGGGGCAGCTTGTGCCATTATGCACAGAGTCCACTATCATGCATTCAAATATCAGTTGGTCTTGTCCTAAAGCTGCTCCTAGGGGCACTCTAGGACACCAAGGTAAATAGTACTTATATTGTTTGGTTTCACTAATAAGATTGATCTCATAGTTCACTTTGTGCCATGGAGGAAGCTCCTTCTTAGTCTCATTGACTATGTTGATGAATTTCTCCAGCCATTGCTGACACAATTGCAAAATATCCTCCTCCTAAAGGCTGTTTGCCTTCTCCTAATGATGTGCTAAAGAACTTACCCCCATCCTTGGACTGAGGTATCAAGTCTGTCCTTTGTGCTTATCTCTGAGCCAGCACTCTGTCTACACTGTCATTAGGGACATGCAGCTGTACTGTTGGCCTTCCAACTGTTGACATGATTGCTGTGAGGGACCCTGTAAGAGTGATCTCTAGAAGCTATGGCTTAGTCACACAACTAGCAGAGGGAGATCCAAAGTATATTAGAAGATATACAAACAGTATTGTAGCAACTACTCATCTGGCAGAAGGAGATCCAAAGAGAACAGGTCTGGAGACTCCCTAGGCCAGGTGTGACACTTCTGGGGCCCCAGAAGCATGGGAAATAACTATGCAGGACAATGGAAAAAGAATAACCCTAATCTAAATAGTTAAAACTCTAAAAATTGCCTAAATAGAAAAATAAACATGATTACACAAGCAGGCAAGAGACTCTGGTTAGGTAAGCCAGGAAAACTTTGATTATGTAAGCCAAGTGTTGGCAGTGCTGGAAGAGCCACCTTGTCTGAGCCATAATTCCAAAACCAGAGCATCTTGGATGCTAGGAGTGGATCAATGGGTAGGGCTAAAGAAGGAGCATAGATGAAAACCTTTGAAAGGGGAGAAATAAGAGTGGGAGAAGGGGAAAAGAAGCAAGAAATGGAGAGTCCCCTAACAGACTCTTCTTTGCACCATATTGAGAATATCTCAAAGATCTCTGCAGATGTGGGGCTGCCAGTATGCAAGTTGCATCTTTCTATCCTGGATGCATTACACACCCCTGCTGCTGCCAATACTTTATTCCACTCATGGAGCATCCATGGATCATATGCCCACATATTCTGTGGGTATGATACTGGTTGGTCCTAAAAGTTCCTCACTTCATTGTTGTGGTGCTGCTTACTACCCTGCCTGGATGCCCATACATCCAAGTCCTCAACCTTAACCTTTGACAAGGTAGCAATGCCCTCCCCTTTCCATGCCGGTCTCTTGGCATCACTATGAGTCACTAGAGCAGGCTTCAGCCCTTGCTGTACTAGCATGGAGGTATTATGCTCCTCTCTATCCACTCACTAGCTCTGCCTGATGAGCCACCTGTTACATTTGTGATGCAAGTCATGGATAGGTCTTACACTTCTTGGTAGCTCAGTGACATTGTAGGCACCTGTCTGTGTCTTTTCTAAGAGGATTCTTGGCTAGAATTTGTTTTACATTCACCAGAACCTGTCCTTGCTCAAAATCAAGGACAACATTATAATGCTGCATAAACAGTGTCTCTAGAATCATATTATAGCAATTGAAATTTGCTACATTGATGTACTCCTGGCTATTCAATCCAGGAGTTTGGACAGACATGATTGTGCCAAACTGTACCATAGCTCAACTGCCTACCATTCTCAGTTGCAATGTCAAGAGTGTCTCCAGTTCCTGAATGGTTATACCAAATATATGCACAAACTGGAGCATTAGCCCCAATGTTGTATTGCTGGAGTCCCACAAAGTCCTGGCTTTGTGGCTATTTACCCTCACATATAATGCTAGGCAGTTCTTGGCAGCTTGTGCCAATACAAGTTGTTAAAGCTTCTCTAACCTTGCACAGCTTAACTCACTTCATCCAAACAAAATTGTTGTGTTGCTCCTTCTCCTATGCTGGCCAATCCATCATTGCTGCTAGGCACTTGGAGTTGCTGTCACAACTATAATAGTTGTTGTTAAAGAAATTGATGGTAATGTACTCATTGCCTTCTATGACCACTCCATTGAGCTTTCTACTCACTGCTTCCAATGCCTGGTTCAGGTCTTCTGGCTTGTCTTCAGAGTCAGTCGAACCATCCAACGTGTTATTCTCACTCCTGTCTGCATGTAAAGCACATTCTAACTGTGCTAGGCTTACTAGCCAGGCCACTTCTATCAGGGTCTGGTCATGTGGATTGTTCTGCCTCCTCTTTCCTATCAAAGGCTAGCTATTTGCCATTCTTATCTAGCTCACACTGTACTGATTGTTATAGTTACTGTCTATCTTGGACTACTTAGCAAGGAACGTGCCAATCTGCTACGCTTGTAGAGTAGTGGTAACTATCTGAGAACATTTGCTTGCCCCTTGATATTCTCCATGCTGTTCATAATGATTGGCAGTCTTGAGTAACTGCTCATATTAGATGGCATACACCACAAACTCTTTGACCTTATTCACTTTGGAGGACAATCCATCCTTTCTAATCAGGTAGTAGCACATCTCTACTGGAACCCCATTCAGGAATGCTTCTAGCATTGTGTACTCATCAGGGTGTACTGCTATATTCTGTGCGTGATTGTTTAGGGTGTTATAAAACCCTTGAACACTAAGTTTCTTGGTATCTTTAGTGACATGGAATTTCTGCCTTGTGTTCTGCATTGTTGATGAGTTGACAAACTAGTCATACAATCCTGTCAACACCTCCTTGAAGGTCCAGTTAGTTTGGACCCTGTTTACATGCAGAACAAATCATTGAAACCAGCTCTTGATCTCTCCAGCCAAGAATTCCAGCAGAACAAAAATCCATTTCCTCTCTATACTGTCTCTCTCATACAAGCACATTGCCAAATGATAGCATATATCTATCATCCAGTCCTCAAAGTTACTGAACTTTGAGGCACTGGAGTATATTGGATATAATGGCTGTCTGATTTGCATAGTTCCATGCTATCAGACTAGCAAAGAGTAATGCTTAGAGCATTATTGACTATTTAGTGCAAGCAGTCATGCATAGCTTTATGGTGCATCCATACCATTTTGCGTTGCTCTGGTGCTCTTGTTGCCAAGTCTGCTACTAGTGTTATAGTCTGACCATAGTTCCTTGTGTAGCCACATAAGCAGCTATCTGCTGCTCTGGTGGAGTTACTATTGCTCTAGAGCTCTGGGGCCTTACCAGGCAACATCTGCTCATTCTCTGTTGCTGTTTTCTGGCTACTAGTGTGATATTTAACTTTTCATTGATTATAATCAAATTGTCCCTCACAATTTTGATGCTTGGAACTACCTGGCAGCCTGGTGGCATAGTGCTGCCACATATTTCTTGTTGTTAATAAGAGATTGTTCCTTAGCTTTCAGATTGCTATTATGCATCTGTTGATAGAATACACAATTACTGAACATGTTCACCATTGGCACCCAAGGCATTGAAGTTGCCTTGCTCTCTTCCTTACAGGTTGCATCCACATCAATTGTCCAATGCTGCTGCACACAGCCACTTGCACTGTCCAGGCTCTGTGTTGGCAAATAAAGAGGGTCTTCCCTCCAGCCATGTGTCTTTAGAGTGAAAAACTGACTTACCTTGTTCATCAAAGGTTCTGATTGAGTGTGAGCCAGGGCCTCTGCCAGCTGTTCACCAATGTTGCTATTAGAGCATGCTGAGCACTTAGCCAAGGCTTGGCTCCATAGGGTCAATACTCTAGATTTATAAGTATTCTTATGCTGCAGGTACATTTGCAGCTCTATCAGTAATACCTGGACCACTAAATTGGTATATTGGCTACTGAATATTTGAGGGACTACATATCGCTGTCTACTCAACACTATAATATGCAAAGTCACATAACGCTCCAGCTGAGTCTGAGTAGTAACCTTGGACACCTTGGAGTGCAACTCCCAGAATACTCTCAGCCTAATTGTATATGCAGTTTCCACTGCTGGGCCTTGTCTTTGGCTTTTTCATCTGTCAACAAGTTGTATGCATTGTCTTGATTACCCACACCTCTCTTGACACTTGAGTCATGGGACTTTTTCTTTGATTCTATATAACCTATAATGTCATTGAATGTACCAGTAAGAAAATTGCCTGTGAAGGTAGACTCCAGATATTCAACAAGAGCATGCTGGAAATCTGAGTTAGAATCCATAATTTCACATCAAGCCTCTTCTAGTGACAGGCTTCTTCAAAGCCATAATAACATATGCAAATGTAGAGTAAGTCTTCCTTGTTGCTCTACAGTTCTATAATATGCAGAGGTGTTGCCATACAGGCCTTGATGGTCTGAACTAATGCTAAGTATGTGCTTGATGAATGCAGATACTATGAAGTAAAAAAATTTGGTCCTGGCCATGGAATTGCATGCAATTAGGCAATAAGCTTTGTTTGATGGTACCAGAACCTTTGGACAGAACATTGTATTGCTATCAGCATAGTATAAACTTATAGGATGTCTAATATCTACTGGTGACAGTATAATAAACTAAGATTGTGCACTTTTGTTAATTACTAGAGACCAGATTTCATTCAACATGTGATTTTTGGATATTGGTGCACCATCTATACAACCAGACATAGCATCAATATCTTGTAGTACTCTAAAACATGCATGCTCATCATTAGTCTTAGGCTAACTACCTCACCTTTTGCCATCCTTTTGGCCATATTTTTCAGCATTTCTTAGTCAATACTAATTATGCGCTCAGCAACCTTTGAGAAGTCCTTCCTTTCAATGGCTAAAAAACCACTGGTAGTTGCTGCATGAACTTGCTCATGACTAAAAGCAGCAAACAAAAAACCAGTATCTTTCTAAAAACCTCTTGTTATAATACATGAGTAAGTTGGCTTTGTGTGTTTTGACAAACACATTTTTCATGCTGATTTCCAGACTGCTGTGACTGTACAAAAACAGCCAAGGGAACATTTGAGGGTACACTTCAGAGTTTCTCATCTAGTTGACAGGACAAGATGAATAATCAACAAGTAGGGCTTTACTGCTTGTTTGCCAGTGCTTTAGAGCAATATCTTTGAGTTGATCTTTTGTTTTAGTGAATAGCTCTTTGCCAATCAATTCATGAACAACAAATGAATAATCTCCTAACAACACACTATTATCACTATCCACCAAATATAAGGCAGAATCAACAGTTATAGTTTCATCAAGTACCTTGTAGTAAATAATTAATATGGAAGGTTCTATTTTAAGATACTGAAAAAGATTTTCCTCTGAAATTTCCACATTGGTGTAGACAGAGTGGTTAAGTTTAAGCCAATCTAACACATGTTGATGCAGATTTTGTTAGCTACTGCTAATTAAAGCTTGAAATAATATAATAAATATTATAAGCTTTGATGCAGTTACTATTGAATCCTAAGATTGAGGGTTCAAGCTGCACGCAATGCACACCTTTTTAAATAAAATAGTGAAATGCAATAGTTTGGTTGCATTTTAGAAACAACTTAAATTCACACTAAGTTGAATTAAAAAAACTTGTTTCCTATTGCCAATACAACTAATATATTTCCCTGAAGACAGTCATGAGCTCCTTGGCCTAAGAGGTCCACTCTCTGGAGACTCCAAGCCATGGCAAGCTGATTGCTTGCCCCAGTTCCCCCAATTCCTCCTCCTTTTATACTCCTTCTGGTGCACACGGACCAATCATTGGTTGCGCATGATCATCTGGCTATGTCATACCTGACGTGCTTGTCATGCGCTTGGTGTGGTCTCAATGTGTCCTGCGCAATAGTTTAGCTGCATTTCCTGGCTAATTGTTTTTCTTGTGATTCCAATCCTCCCATCTTTCCTTTTTGCCTTCTCTGCATGTCTGGGTGGCTTACATGGGTGTCTGTGGATTTTGCAGTGTGTGGGCTGTTCTTGTGGGTCAAGAGAAATGCGTTGTTGCAGTTGTGGGGAACTGGACAACAACAATTGTTGAAGGTTTGGTGTACTAATCACAGATCATTGATCCATGATTGTCATCTCGGTGCTGTACAGCCACCATCACCCATCAGCTCAGCTAAATGCCCCTGATAGTGTTCATGCTGCTTTCTGATCCCTCAATGTGGCTGCTAGGCATTGTCATACTAGTGTACTGGGTTTTTTTTCTGAGGTATGTTTTCTTTGTCTACAGTTTTTGACTTCGCTTACAGTTTTCAGCGTTTTTATAATCTTATATTGGGGATGTTACTACTTCCATCAGTCTCAGGTTTGAGACCAATGTATCAATGTTTTACAACATTTCTATGTATGAGCAAAGATAGTCATTGTAGATCTGCACTGGTAGGCTAACAAGGACTGGTAAATAGAACAGCCAAAACATCATCCATTTCTTTTCAAAGAGGAGGTAGCATATTATATATCTTCTCAACTGGAGAATCAAAGGCTATCAAAGGAGCATTTACTTTATCAAGACTAGAAGTGGACACATGAGCATAGCAGAGAAACCTTCAAATCTTAGCAACAGACAACTGCTTGACTCAATGAAAATTTTTCAAAACCTCAAGTGCAGAGCCTATCCAAAAACCATTAGCAAGGGCATTGATGCAAATTTGGTTATTGACTCTGGCAATTTAATCAATATTTGATTGACCTTGAGAGCACAATAGCTAGCTATTCACAAAGTTGCATAGGCTTAATTACATAGCATGCACACTTTTTATAAGTATGATATAAATCAATTTTATTGAAATTTTACTTGGTGCAATTGAAATCACACTTAAGAGGGTTCAAATAGTATAATTTATAACACTAATACCCAAAGCCAATACTATGCTTCTAGCCTAAGTAGTCTACCCTAGGAACTCCAAGCCATGGAAATTGATTGCTTGCCTGATTCCTCCATTTTCTCTTCTCTTTATACTGTGTTCTGCATGCATAGACCAGCTTTTCCTTTGTGGGATTCTACTATCGTCATGTACCCCAAGTGCCATTGCATGCTTGGCATGGCCAGATGCATCCTGGCTAAAGCTTTAGCCTATCCATGGCTAAACCTTCTAAGAGTGGGAACTTTGATGGCTGACTGAGATTTGTCATGCTTAGTCAGTCTTATATAAGATTTGCTAGCTTCAAAATTGTTTCCACAGGTTGTTGCATTCTAGGAAGCTGGGTTTCAAGTTTCAAACTGAGTCTAGAACCTGAGTATGGCCTTTCCTGAGCAGTACATCATTAGTTTCTCTACATTCTATTCATTTTCAATTAGTTTCTTGTAGTTTTTCTTTACTTTGTCATATTATATATCTATTCTTAACATAAAACAAATTAGAGACCTTAATCATTGCATTATAGGGCTAAGCTTCATTTCAATCTCAATTTGAAATCCAAGTATGGCCTATTTTCAAAGCCTAACAGCAGTATATTAACTCAAAATAATTGCAAAGATACAATATAGTCTCAAGTTTGTCCCATGTTGTCACATCTGGAACATTAGGATCATCAGCAACTTAATGGCAAGTCAATATGGAGAAAAAACAGAATGAATATGAAATAAACATACAGGCATCACCAGGTGCATTGACAAGTACATGGATATAGTATGTCAATATTTGCATGATATTGCATGCACAGCATGACTATGGTCAGTATTGAATATAGCATCAGCAGAAACATAGTGATGGTATATCCCAATTATAGAGCTGACCAATGTAAAGGAGTTGTAAAAATGACTTCCACAACAGATGCTGGAAACAGGAGTAACCACAGCATGTGGTAAGGCAGGTCGCCTAATCCTGATATAAACAACAAAAATATATGAGCCAAAAAAAAAAAAGAACAGAAAACAAAGTCAAAAAGAGATACAAACAGCATATTCCCAGGCTGGAGAACAATGAGACAGGAATGTTTGCACAGAAGACCACAGATAACATCTGGGGAGGAGATGCGGTACTGAGCAAGGGTCATAATACAATGAGTAGGAGAGTTTGCTGATATTGAAGAACATCTACAAAAAAGACCATACCATGTGAAGCAAGGTATGTGTCACATGACAGTTATGAGCCATGTATGGTGCCACCTGCAGGGTATATACCATGTATAGTGACACCAGGCTGCTAGGAGCCATGTAAGGCACCACCTGCAGGGTATGAACCATGTCTGGTAATACTAGGCAGGTGTCACCATGTATAAGACTTCCAAGCAGGTACTTCACATATATGGTATATTATATACTTGATTAGATATAAATGTTTCTGCATGACAGGCAATCTTCGATTGGGTCACGCGACTTTTTTCTTGAGCTGTTTTAGCATAATAATAACCCGGACAGACTACTTGTCGTTTGATTATGTACTAGGTCCATGCATAATATCCAGAACCGAAGTCATAGGTTACGTGGCTCTGAAATGGAAGAATAGCCTCGCCTATTTTTCTTCATCTTAAAGCGGACTGCTCTACTGCCGACCCTTTAAATTCAAGACACTGTGGGTGGAATTTCTCCCATACAAGATGTCTACTCATCCTTCGCAATCTGTGTTCATCCTCCCTGATATCCTTGCGCAATGGCCATGGATGCGTAATATCAATCCGCTCTCAGGCTCTCAGACAGAGACAGAATCAACAGCATGGATTTTGAGTTTTAATGCATTCACGCCGCGTCTGAAACAAGCATGGGAACGTGGCAACATTCGTGGGTCTCATTTGGCTGTCTACTAAGAGTACGTCTCAACTATGATTTTCTTGTCCACTAGACTTGCTCCCCTCTCTTGCATATCCGAAGGAGGACAAAGGTATTGACGTCCTCTTTTGCTCATTCGCATCGACAAAAATCTCAATATACCTTTTCTGCAGACATCTTTCGCGTGGGCTGCGATCTCTTGAATTGGTTCTTCTTATTGGATGAATACACTGATATTGCGACTCCTCAAGAAGCTCAGCAAATGGCCACTATAGCCATGGATGCTCTACTTAATCCTGACAAGGCTAGGCCGGCCGGCGAGTGTGTCATTGGGGAAGCCACTCGACAGTAAGCCTGAGTCTGTTTGATAATTCTGAAGGTTGAGCGTCTGTCCGTCGTCTAGATTCTGGAAGTTATCATCGCAGTTTGCATCCATTGGTGCACGTCGTCGATTCATTGACGGGGTCGACAAATTTACTGCTGCAGTTGTTCAGCAAGCTCAAGACCGTGATCAGAATCGCATTAGGAACATCGATGACTATTTTCTTATCCGGCGCGACACAATCGGAGCAAAGCCGGTATTTGCAGTTCTGGAATTCGGCCTTAATCTTCCAGATGAGGTCTTTGAGGATTTTGTTATTCAAACACTCACCAACATCTGCATCGACCTTATCACTTTGAGTAATGTACAGAAACAATTCCTCTTCCGTCTCTTTCTCACTCTCCTTTTGGTGTAGGACATCTGCTCTTATAATGTTGAGCAAGCCCGCGGGGATGATGCCCACAATCTGGTCACCATCTTGATGCACTACAACAACCTTAGTCTGAATGAAGCAATGAGTTGGATTGGTGACTATGCCTCAAGGCTCGTGCGCAATTTCTTAGATAACCTCAGACTTGTCCCATCTTTTGGAGAAGAATCTCAAGGTGATGTGAAGCGCTACTTGTATGGCATGTGTAATTGGGTCAGGGCAAATGATTGTTGGAGCTTCGAGGGTGGCAGGTACTTTGTGACTGGGGGTGTGGAGATCCAGCAAAGGAGACAGGTTGTTCTGCTTCCTCGGTCAGTGCCTTATTGCAAGAGCTCGTCTGTTCTGATTCCTATTCATTACTCAGGGTCCAAACTCCAGCAGAATAGAAAGTTTCTCATGTTATGTCATTCTTCCTTGATCAGTTTTAACCTTACGTACTCTGATCCACACCAATTATACAGAAGTGGTCTCTAATTTTATATGCTCTCCACTGTGTTTCGTGAACTTATTTACAAAGCCTTGATCATGTATTTACAGAGACTTTCCCCTGTTGTTCATTATACAAATATTTCTATCATATTTTTCTTCTTGCTTTTATTTTTGTGCAACACCTACACTATTTACTGGCAGAATACTGAAGTCAGAGTTAGTCTATTCTCGATGCGCTGTACTGGTCTTTTCAGTAAATTTGGATGCGAGTAGAGATTAGGATATATTGTTGGCACAAATAGGATACATATCTATTTTGCTGCATATTCAGCACGAAGGTAGTAGAGACGACCGCGCAACTCTTTATCGGAGAAGTTGTCGAATTTGCAATCAAGGCATGCCCAAACACAGAGGGTCAAAATGCCAGAAGAAAAGAAACTGTTGTATGAATGAGCAAGGTAGTCAGATACAACGACCACCTTGACGCAGCATCATAATTGCAAGTGTATATTGAGCAGAATCAAATGTATCTTGTTATTTGAAGTTCGAGAGCCAAGAATAAACGTGTATTAAGTAAATGTAATAATATAATAAACAATATGGCATACCTGAAGTTCGAGAGCCAAGAATGGCCCGAACTCCAGTGTGCGATGGCTACTATATACCCCTATAATCAACGGTGAGACATAGTTTAGCAATGTAAGTTTCACCATGATATAATACGTGTGTAATAACAAGAATACGTACTCAATGACGAGGGAATGACAACAGAGTGAGGTCAATTGGCGTTTGCCTCGACACACCTAAGGAAAAAATTCCAACATGCAAGGCAGTTAATTACTCCTAAAGATCTGCGTACTTGGCTTGTGTGAATCTCCAACGTCCCTATTGGTGTTCGTAGGACCATCATCCACAGACACGAAACTTGTCCATGATTGGAATCATAGGATCGAAGATAATGCGAGAGGGAGTTGATGCCTCTTCCTTTGGGCAAAACTATACGTTGAACTTCAATGAAAGTCTTACCGTCATCACGACCCTCTGAAATTGACAAAAATAAAGTTTGTATAGGTGATCAAGTTGTTCGTACCATGCAAGACGAAAATGAGAAATCATCGACTTGTCTTCGTTACTCCGGAAGCCAAAATTGAAGTACTATGAAATCTGGATGTCCTGTCGAAGTCTTATATGTCCAAAGAAGCCAAGCTCCTGCGTAGAAGAGGGTTCTCACTGCAAATGATGACGAATTCGAAAGGACAAACCTTTCGGCCCATCTGGCCCTATCATTGCAAACCAGCCAGATGGTGCAGCAAAGTTAGATTATGCATCGAGGGAAGTGTGCTTGCAGTTTGAAAGGAATGAGACCTGATGACAGCACATTTGGCGATGTTCTAATTTGTCGAAGCTCACCCATATCATGATCTATCTTGGACTTGACTAATATAGTAGTCAAGTGCCCTTAGATTTGACGTCCATGCAGAATCATTTTCACAAAGTCATATCATGCAGTGTATCAGCCCAGTTCATACTTTGGGTAGCCTCAATGGCAGGGGGCCTCAGGCCTCGACCGTGTCTGAAGCACCAGACATATTCCGATCTGAACACTTCAAAGTTATATTCACGGGGTGCAGGGAATAATGTTCTTTTGCAAAACAATGCAAAAACACATTAAAATTAATCCAATTGAATATCAAGATTTTATTTAAATATTTTTGTCAAAACCCTCGAAAAAATATTGTAACCACTTGTTAGTGTCGCGCGTCGCGAGCACCGTGCGCACTGATGCGATCAGGGACACACTCAGGGTCATAAAGAAAATATGAGACTATATCACGCAGACGGCAGCAACAACCACCCTCAGTCACTGTGTACGGAGACTGAGGGTGAATGCATTGCCTACCTAGTAGATTACGGACAAATATACTTACGCATACCTTAGAATAACCTCCATGTATCTTAGGTATGCAAATCGAGTCACTGTGTATGGAGACTGAGGAATAACCTCCGTGTATCTTAGGTTATAACTTCTAACAGGTTGTGGGCTTGTGCTGCATTGCCCTTTAGAAGTGACATTATGACCTTAATCAAACCGCGAGCCACTGCTGAGCTCATTAACTGTTGGACCGACTGTCCACTACATTAGCCTGAAGAATCCCTGTCTGCTATGGATCCCCCGATTATCCCCGAGACCCCCTCTGCTATGCGGATTGCTGAGATGCGAGCTGTCAACAACTCGGCCAATCCAACGGTCCTCCCTGTTGGGAAGGTAACGTCCTCCTGGACCAGGCACATGCTTGAGAAGGACAACGGCAAATATGCGGAGTGGGCCTATGCGATGAAACTGTCGTTAGCGCAGCTGTGGGATTATGTTTTCAACCCTATACCATCACCACATGCCACATACGAGCCGCAAGCCTACCATTCATGGACCTCAAATTGCCGTCTTGCATGCTCATTTCTGAAACATGCGCTGTTGTAACCACAGCGTGATGGAAACAGTGGGGTCACATGAAGCTAGAGTCTTCTCATCGGGACAGAACGGGGGTAAGCTCTGAAATTTGAGAAGAACTAACTACACAAGGAACATCTGGGTATTTATACAAGGAGTATATGTAATTCTGAATGAGCAGTTGTGCAGTAAGGAACATGTGATAAGGGTCCGAAATATATGGAGTGACGAAAATAGTAAAAGGCAGGTGCTGTTGCTACAGCTGTCCTCGTCTAAGCAAAAGTTATGCGCTGAGGAGGAGGATCCTGGGGCCCTATGGGCATACCTGAAGGACCACCACGGTGGGGCGGTTCCCGTTAAACAGGTCTGACTGCTCCAGGAAGCACTCACTGCTAAGTGCAGCCTTTCTGAGCTGCTTACAAAGACAGTTGATATCATCTTCAAGAAGATTGACTGCGCATTTGATGCGGGAGAGGTGACAAAAGACTTGCTGAAGTCGATAGCCGTATTGTCCGCACTGTTGGACAAATCTTTTGCACATTATACGATCCATCATATCTGGAGACTTGGGACAGGCTAGCAATATCTTGAAGTATGGTCCCACTTCCTGGAAGGGGAGCAGACGCTTCTTGAAGTGGACAAGTCTCTCTCTATACCTGCAGACTCCGCTCTTGCCGCTGTCCCTAGCAGGACATCTCGGTCAAAGGACATCACGTGTGCAGCATGCAAGGCTTGCCAGCGCCCTGCACACATCTATACTGGCCATATGGCACCCTGGTGCGTCCTGGAGGATGGCGGAATGGCAGGGAAGTTGATTGAGGAATCAAAGAAAGTGCGCCTGGTGTTCTACAACAGCAAGCGGAAAGAGAGGGGGAAGAAGGACAAGGCGGTCTCAAAGGTTATGTTTACTCCAGCAGGTGGCAGCGTGTTTACTTTGGAGGATGACCCAGCAACAATCGCAGCATACCTGGCCACGCAGGCATCAAAGACGGCCATGACTGATGCTTCAAAGGTGGAGTTCGCTGGCCTTGGGTACAACACACTGCCTGCCATGGGGTTTCTTGCTGATGTGGAAGAATTAGAGTTTGACGCGTGGATTGCCCTTGAGGAGGAGCATACTTCTTGGCGTGGAATAGAGCCTGGAATGGACATGGACTGGTACAAGGCCAATAGTGCATCCAGAGAAGATCACGAATTGATCTTATCATGTCAAAACCAGACACTAGAGATGTTCTACCTTGACTCCGGCGTGACTACCCATATCTCCCCAAACCAAGGCAATTTTACCAAGCTAGACCCAATTCCCGCAAGACAGATATGCAGAGTAGGAGGCACATCTATTGCAGCAATTGGCATGGGTACCATATGGGTATACATCTCAGGAGGAACGTATATTGACCTTGAAAATGCACTCTACATACCAAAGTCCACTGTCCACATTCTGTCAATCAGCAGAATAGCTTGCAATCATGGAATGTCTGCAACATTGAATGACACCAGAGTCTCCTTGACAAAGAAAATCAGTGGAAGACCAATGGCCACTGGAACCCTCATCTCTAATTGCAGCCTTTACACTCTTGATGTCATAACCAATCATGCATTTGCGGTTCATAACCCACCCAACATACAGTCATAGCACCTTTGTTTAGGACACGCAAATTATCAGTCCATCCTTCAGATGGTGCATGCAAGCATGATCAAAGGTATGCCCCATACATTCCCTTCCAAACCCTCAAAATGTGACCAATGTATCCTTGGAAAACAGACCAGGACACTGGTATCAAAGAAGTGTGAGGAAGGGGAGGAGCATAGGGCAATGTCAAGGTTTGAGAAAGTATGGGTGGACTTAATGGGACCAGCAGCAGTATTGTCTTGCATGAATAATGATTATATCATGAATATTGTCAATGATTACACGAATAAACTGTGGTTGATCCCATTGAGGTTAAAGGATGACAGCTTCAACAAACTCAAAGCTTGGATCCTTGCATGCAAAAACAAGACAGGATCACACATGGAGATATTGAGAACAGGTTGCAACAGTGAGCTCAATGGAAAACAACACAAGGAGTGGTGTTGTCAGAGAGGAATCCTCTTGCAGGTTGGAGCACCCTACACCTCAGCACATATGGGGAGATTAGAGAGGATGCACCATATGCTAGGAGGGAAGGCATGTGTGATGAGACTTACTGCAAGATGCCCACCTTTTCTGTGGGACAAATTTTATCTGACAGCTGCTTATTTCCACAGCAAGACAAAAACCTCTGCAATACATGAAGTAACTCCAGATGAGTTATAGTATAGGAAGAAACCATCATACTCACACATTTGAGAGATTGAATGTTGAGCATTTGTCTTTATCCTAAATCAACACAACCCCAAAATATTCAAATGTTCAATTGAATGCATACTGGTCAGCTACAATGCTAACTCAAAAGCTTACAGGTGCTATGACTGTGCTACAAAAAGGGTCAACAGTACATATCATATCCGATTCATTGAAAGCCACAACAATACTCTGCCTTCAACACATAACAATGACACTGCAACAAACAGTAACCATGCAGATACTGACTTTCCAAACATGCCTTTGATAGCCAAATAAGCAGCGAGTATGCCAAAACAATCATTGTCAATGGATGTCAACAATGAGATGCCAAAAATACATGGTTCCATACTTGACCCACTTGGAGATGACCCCCCCATAGCACACAAGGAGCCAATAGCTGAACAACAGCAGGTAGAGGAACCAGCGGGTCAACTGCTTCAACAACAATCAACAAGGACAACTACATTTACTGAAAAGGTGGACACAATCTGAAATCGTGAATCTTGCATGGAGAAGGGAGTAAGGGAGTTTAGGGAAGCTGCCAAGCATGTCAGACAGAGTAGGGCTGATTGCAGGGCAGCTGCAAATGAGCTGCAACAGGATCCGCAGTTAGATGAGATTGAGCACAAACCAAAGGTTGAGCAGATACTCTCAGCAAGAAATACAGGTATAAACACACCATACATCATGCTTGGAGCAGATCTCAATGCACCAAGGACATGGGATGGAGCACAGAACCGTGCAGACAGAGAAAAATGAATTGAGTTCTATAAAGAAGAGCTGAAATCCTTTAAGGAGATGAGAGTATGGATGCTGGTCCCATGGGAGGATTTACTATACATGCACCAAGTACTAAAGAGGTGGCCAATATTCACTGTAAAGCACAATGAGAAGGGGAGGATCACAAGATTTAAAACACAGCATGTTGTTTAGGGTTTCAACTAGGTGTACAGAAAAGATTACATGCGAACAACCTTACCAACAGCATGTGCAGAATCCTGGAGAATAATGTTGCACTTGGCAGCATCTTTGGAATGGGAGGCCAGTCAGATCAATGTCAAGACTGCTTTCCTAAATGGAGTATTACCTAAGGAGAAGAGGGTATACATGGAATAGCCAAAGGAGTTCAAAGAAAAAGGAAAAGAAGCATGAGTTTGCAGACTCATAAAGGGCTTATATGGTATGGAGCAAGCACGACAACTATGAAATAAGACCTTGGACAAATGAATGTACAACTGGGGGTTCACATGACTTGCATGTGAGGCCTGCATGTATCATAGGACAACAGAAGATGGAACAGTGATAGTGGGAGTACACATAAATGACTTCTTGGTGATCTCCAGCACTAAGAAAGTAGGCAAACGTTTCAAATAAGAACTGTCAAACACCTGGACTATTGTAGACCTAGGTATGCCAAAGCACATACTGAGTATCACAATAAACTGGGAACAGGAGAAAAATTGTGTTCACCTATCATAGACAGCCCTTATCAACAAACTTATTCAACAGTTCAGATAAACTGATGCTGCATCACTATCTACTCTGATGGAACTAGGGACAAAACTACAACAGGTTGACTTGACTACATTGTTGGATGCAGAACATGAAAAAGTGGCCCATCTGCCATATAAGCAGTTAGTAGGTCTTCTATGGCTAGCAGTCTCCACATGCCCAGATATCCAGTACACCATACAGCAGCTCTCACAGTACCTTGACTGTTTCACATATACGCATTGGAATGCTGCTGTGAGAATATTACAATATCTGAAAGGAACTAGGACTTTAGAAATATCTCTAAGAGGCAACCTGGTACATCTTGTTGGGTTTATGGACTCAGATTGGGTGAATTGCCTCAACACAAGGAGGAGCATTAGCTATGCATAGACTTTAGGCTCTGGAGTGGTTTCCTGAGTGATGCAAAAACAAAGGAAAGTCATGGCCTCTTCTTGCAATGCTAAGTACATAGCAGCCTACAAAGCTGCCCAGGAATGCATATGGCTGTGTTTGCTCCTTGGGGCAATTGGATATAAACCTTGGGAGGCAACTACAATGCTTTGCAATAACAATTTGGCAATAAGCTTATTGAAAGATCCCATGCTACATCAATGAGTCAAACACATTGACATAAAGTACTATTTTTTGCAGAAATGAGTTGCGTCATGAGAAATTACCATTTGTTACATCAATACAAAGAACAACATCATGGACATCTTTATGAAAGCATTGGCTGCACCACAATTCATTAGACTATGTGATATCCTAGAGATGACCTAGCATTTCACATGAGGAGGAGTTGCCTAATCAGTGCTTGCAGTGAGGAGAAGTGTTGAGGTCTCGCACATTGCAAGCACTGTGTGCACTGATGTGATCAGGGACACACTCAGGATCATAAAGAAAATATGAGACTATATCATGCAAACAGCAGCAGCAACCACCATCAGTCACTATATACAGAGACTGAGGGTGAGTGCATTGCCTACCTAGTAGATTACAAATGAATATACTTATGCATACCTTAGAATAACCTCTGTGTATCTTAGGTATGCAAATTGAGTCACTGTGTATGGAGATTAAAGAATAACCTCCATGTATCTTAGGTTATAACTTTTAACAGTTAGTAGCAGTCACAATCTGTGGAAAGTAGCACTGTCACTGGCACTGGATGCAGAAGACAATGTTTTTTTTGTGAAACAATTAAAAACACATTGAAAATAATCCAATTGATTTCAAAATTTTATTTGAATATTTTTGTCAAAACTATAGAAAAAATATTTTAACCACTTGTTAGTAGCAGTCACAGTCTGTAGAAAGTAGCACTCTCAAAGAGTTACTCATCTGTGACTGCTACTAATAAGTTGCTTACAATATTTTATTTTTTCTATGGTTTCAACAAAAATATTGAAATAAAATCATTGGATTATTTCTACTGTGTTTTTACCTTGTTTTGCAAACGAACATTGTTCTCTGCACCCAGTGTATTAAAGAGTTACACATCTGTAACTGCCACAATATTTTTTCTATGTTTTTTACAAAAATATCTAAAAGGAAAATTGAAATCAATTGGATTGTTTTTAATGTGTTTTTGCATTGTTTTGCAAGAGAACATTGTTTTCTGCACCCAATAATTATGTGCACCTGAAAGTGCTTGCCTAGAGCAATCTAAGCTGAGTAGATGTAATGGAGTTGGCTGTCACAGCCTATGTATGATCACACTTAGCACAGCCACTCTTTAGTCTTTGTTCCTTTACTACTGTCCCTATGCTTGTGTAGTTGCCATTCTATAGAACTGGGTCTTGCACACTTGAGGCACTTAAAGAAAAAAAACTCACCAACTGTAAAGGGGACCTTTGGGGGCTGTGGCTCAATCACACAGCTGGCAAAGGGGGATCTAAGGATGTATTAATAGGGCAGGGTACATATAATATAAGTCTACTCACCTGGCAAAGGGTAATCCAAAAAGAACAAGTCTGAAGTTCTCCAGAGCCAAATGTCCAAAAATTGTCCAAAATAATATCTAAGCATTGACCATTCTTGGTCATGTAATTATATAACCTGACCTTTGAGATTGCTTGATACTGACTAAGCTATGTGACCTATAACTTACATGTTGAGACTGCAAAAACAAGAGAAAAAGGTGGGTAGTCCTCTAACACCACTCCCCCCTTAAGATGCAGTAATCCAATGCATAGGATAGAAGAGGTTATAGACTGCTTAGTTGGTTGGAGAAATGGAGTAGATGCTTTGGATGGCTTGAAGTGCATTAGAATGCATGCATTGGAACTTTCAAGTGAGTGCTAGTGCATCAACATTCTTAAAAAGTTCCCAGGAAATGTCCTCAATTCTATAGCCTTTCCACTTCACCTTGTGTGGTAGCCATGACAGAATAGATGACTGTCCAGGATCTTTTCAACTTCATACTCTGGGCTGCCTTTTGCTAAGACTGGGAGTGGAAGCAGTGGTGTTTGTTGCCCTAGTATAGAGTTATCTGGAGCTGGTGAGAGCTTGACTATGTTGAATACTGAGTAGAGCTGGTGCATTCCAGTAAATAGTCAGAGTCTGTAGGCCAGAGGACTCACATGTTGTTCTATCACATATAGCCTTAGTTGGCAATGAAACAGCTTCTGGATGGTTGGATAGTGGCTATATTAGAGCTGTCCAAGTATACATGGTCTCCAGGCTTGTATGTGGGGGCTAGGAGTTACCCTCAGTTGTAGTACTAGGCCATGTCATCCTTTGTGCATCCAGTCCACAAACTTGTTCACAAACTCATTTTCTAAGCATCATTCTGAAGGCTTAAAGCCCATTCTGGGGTAGCATCCCATATTTAGGAGGAAGGCTTAGTAGTAGAGTGAACATGGTTGTTGTACTGGAACTCTGCCTCTAGAAGGAGTTCATCCTAATTATTCTGTTACTTGTTATAGAATAGCCAGAGATACTGTTCAAGTTCTTAGTTGATATATTCAGTCTGGCTACTGGACTGCGAGTAGTATGTGGTGGAGGTGTAGAGCCTGACATTTCATTTGTTTCAGCATTTGCCAATGCCTTGCTTAGCCTCCTCTTAGCAACATTTCTTTGATGACATTGTTCTGTGACAGCTAGCTTAGTTGATTAATAGCTGGCGAGGGCTTGCTGACCCTTCCATTTTTGGACTTCTTTCATTTCTGCAATTTTGGTATAATTCACAGTTTCCTACCTACCTTTTCCTCATATAT